>CAUYQV010144072.1:0-10466 GCA_963574575.1 Galagoides demidoff
GCCTCCCAAGTAGCTGGGACCACAGGCGCCCGCCACAACGCCCGGCCATTTTTTGGTTGCAGCCATCATTGTTGTTTGGCGGGCCTGGGCTGGGGATTCGAACCCGCCACCTTAGGTGTACGTGACTGGCGCCCTAGCCGATTGAGCCACAGGCGCCGAGTCCGTATCACACCTTTTAAAGCATAATTTTCATGTAAAAGTTTAGAACGAAGGTCCTTGGAATCCATCACGTTCACTGCAGCACATGAACACCTTATTTTTTGCTCCTTTCAAGAAGTTAGCTTCATTTAGGCTAATTGTCAAAAGAGAATTTATTTCTTACCTTTTTTATCTAAGTTTTCAAATGAAAAAGAAAATTATTTCTATAAAAAGAGAGTCTAAAAAATGCCCTTTACTTCCTCAGTTTCTGAAATATCTTAAGTTTCCTTTGCCTTTGATGTAATCTGTTGTTTTTTTTTTTTTTTTGAGACGGAGCCTCAAGCTATCCCCCTGGGTAGAATGCCGTAGCATCACAGCTCATAGCAACCTCCAACTTCTGGGCTCAAGCGCGTCTCCTGCCTCCGCCTCCCAAGTAGCTGGGACCACAGGTCCCCACCACAACACCTGGCTATTTTTTGGTTGCAGCCATCATTGTTGTTTGGCGGACCGGGCTGGATTCGAACCCTTAGGTGTATGTGGCTGGCGCCTTAGCCACTTGAGCCACAGGTGCCAAGCCGATGTAATCTTTATATTGGGCTCAGATTCATTATCTAAAGCAAGCAAGATGGAACTGATTATTTAGAATATCAGTGTTTTCAGCAGGAATTGAGAAAACTAAAGGTTTAGTTTCTCTGTAGAAGGTAAGTGGTAGGGTAAAGCATTCAGTTGATATATTACAATAATTCTCATATAGAATTATTGAGATATAATGGCATAAAAACATAATTACAGTCTCCAACTTTGGCCCTTGAGGAAAGTGTATGAGGGGATACTCCGGGCATGGGTGAGAGAAAGAATAAAAAGGACACTCAGCACCTCAGGCTTTCAGGATCACTATATATATATATATATATATATTTTTTTTTTTTTTTTAAGAAATTGGTTCTGCTTTGCTGCCCAGGCTGTTTTGAACTCCTGGCCTCAGTTGACTCTCCTGTGTAAGCCTCCATAGGTGGGACTACAGGCCCAAGCCACACTAGTTTCAGGATCACTCTTAATCAGTCATTTCCTTTCATCTGTTCTCCCTTCAACCCCCATCCCCCATCCTCAAGGATCATTGGTAGATGATCTGGTAGATGCTTTGTGAGAAAAGAGTAGTTTTTTCTCTGTATTGATAGGAGTTGTCCCATAGGCATAAACTCCAATACCTATGATGGGAAATTTGTGAACAGTTGTGTTATGGTTTCTAACCAAAGACCTTGGATAAAAGGAGAATTCATATCAAAATTAATAGGAAGAGATGATCATGCTGTACCATGAACCATGGAAACCTATGATTATGGGTGTTCAGAAGGTAGAATGTGAAAAATAATATTTCAGCCTATTTTTCTTTGAAAAATTCTCTGAAAGCTTAGTTGACATTTTAGGAAAGGTATCTCTTGCTTGTAGCTGGTTGGTATGTATTCCCCAGTTCTCTTCTAAACATCGTGAAATAGTAATTAGGCAATTTTTTTTTTTTGAGGGTCCCACTGCTTTCTTCACAGATCACTACACTTCCTGGACTTCCCAGTTCTCAGTTGCAAGAGGAAGAGGTACTCTTGTTTTCATAGGCTACCCTGCCCAAGAAAAAACTCAGTGGCTCTATGGCTTTTGTGTTTCCTTTTGGTGACTTCTGAACTTGAGCAGATGTTTTTAACCTGCATTTGATCTCACAGTGGACTGCTGGGACCCTTCTGAAATTGTATGGGAAAGTTTTGGGGTAGGTGCATTTTTGGAGGGACGTCAGCTTTAAATCAGATTCTAAAAAGGCCCTGATGCCAGGAATCATTAATCCTGAGGTTGCTGGGGTGCCTTATGCCTCTTCTAGGACAGGTTGTGAGATCAAACTGGCAGAGTTACCCAGGAATAACAGTTGGGAATGTCAGCGGTAAGGATTCTGCATCAGAGTGATGACAGAGAAATCAGCTTTCCGAGAGTAGGCTCTTCAGAGGATCATTGAGTTCACAGTGCCACTCAGGACCATTGTTTCCTGAGCTTATACTAGCTTCAGACTTATCCTTGAATTGCAACACAGGGAGGAATTGGCCTTTTAAGAAATAAGCCCCAGTGTGAAAGAGTGGAGTGTTGGTCACAACCACCTCAAAGTGAAGTGTGGGCTGCGGCGTACACGGGTGCCGCTGTAGGGTGGGGAGAGGAGCCCATTGCATTCAAGAGAGATTAGCTTTTCATCTTTGTGCCTGCCAACAAGCATGTGCCGGAGACCCAACAGAGAAGCAGCTCAGCAAGAGCCGCAGGAGTTGCAGATCGGACTGGGTCCTGCCTGGCAAGGTTAACGTGCAGGGAGCTTGTGTTTTTGTCTTCTCTCTCCAGCTCAAATGGAAACAAGAACACTTTTGTGTACATGTTTGATCCTATGCAGAACCAGTTTTCTTTTTTTTCCTATGACTTGGATGACTTCCATTATTTTCAAATAAGTTGTGCACTTAATGATTTACCTTTATCGAAAAGAACACAATTAACTGAAGTGAGGCTTAATTAGAAAATCTGGAACATGAGGTTGCCATAATTATACTTTGTGGTCTTTAAAGATAGATTCCCAGCGGTGACATTAACATGTCAGAGTATATAAATATTTTTAGAATTCTTGATGCATAATGCCAATTTGCTTTCCAAAAGGGCGGGACCCGTTTACTCTGCTTTTAGCAATGTACGGGTACATGTACCAGTATCAGTGCAAATGTGCCACCAGCAAAGATTAGCATTTAAAAGCTTTTTTTAAAAAATGAATTTTGTGCTTATAAAATGGGTCTCATTAAATCTACTGATTACTAGCTAGGTTGAGTTTTATTTTTTCTCTTTATATTAGTGTATTATGAATTGAATATTTCATATGGGCTGATGGTTTCTTTACTTACCTGAGATTAGCCCTTTTTTATGGCCACTATCAAATCAAGTGGCTTATAGGTTTTTTTTCCACTTTGCTATTTTAAGCATGGGAAGGTACTTACTCGTTCTGTCTGGGGTTTGAGTCAAATTTTGACTAGTTGGAGTAGTCACTTATTTTTGCCTTAATTTTCCTTTTATAGATGAAAGATCTCTTAACCCATATAGTGTCTTTTTGGTTTTTTTTTTTTAAGACAGAGTTTCACTGTGTCGCTCCAGGTAGAGTGCTGTAGCGTCACAGCTCACAGCAGCCTCCAGCTCTTGGGCTTGAGCAATTCTCTTGCCTCAGCCTCCCAAGTAGCTGGGACTACAGGTACCACCAGAATGCCTGGCTATTTTTTATTGCAGTGGTCGTTGTTTAGCTGGCCTGGGCTGGGTTCGAACCTGCCAGCCTCAGTGTATGTGGTTGGTGCTATAACTACTGTGCTATGGGTGCCGAACTCCATTTAGTGTCTTGTGGTCAAATACAAAATGTTTTCTTTAGAGAAGAAATTGTGAATTAAATTGTAAATTGGTCTGGTTTATAATGATAAACAGTTGTTTGTGGAATCTTACTTATCATACCTGTTCCTTTCTAAATGTTCTGTGTGTTAATTAAAAAAAATCTTGCTAGATAGATTTTTTTTTCTGGTCTATTTCTGATATCCATGATAGTTAGGATACATATTCTATAGTAAGAATTACAGGAGATCTCCTTCTCATTTTGAGGGTGGATACTTCGTAGGTCAGTGGGGCAGGAGGAGGAGGCACCTGTGTTGTGCTGAACGGTGACACAGAGGTTGGAGACTTCAGCCTGAGAGTGGCCTGTCTCATAGAGACCACTCTTCTTATGTGCACTCTGCCCCTTCCTGTTCACCCCCCGCCAGGTTGAAGGTCTCAGAGGGTGGGTTTCTGAAGAAAAGTCCTTTGCCTGAACCTGCCCATTTGCTCCATTGCCACGCTTGCTAATAATTGTTGCTTAATTTCAGTTGCAATAATAGAGGCATGGAGGAGGTGGAAAGTTATTTAGAAATGTTCGAGATGTGAATCCCACATCCTATGAAACTGCTGGTAATGTTCGCTTCTCTCTTTGCACTGACTACAGAAAAACACGATGGAGGTGAAGGAGTGTGTAGGGGATTTTTATTACTCTTCATTTTCCAAGGTAGTGTGACATTGTGTGTATCTGCTTTAGTAATAGTGAGATAGATATTAACTGCTTTCTGTGATGACTGAATTTTGTAGTAAAGGTCAGGATAACCTTACTTATGCGAGCCTTTTCGTATTTTCCATGTTTTTTTTTTTTTTTGAGTCTTCAAGAAGGTTTCTGTATTAGAATCATGCCCTTAATCTGGCATTGTTACAGTCTCCCTCTCTCTCTCCACACACACACATATTTGTATATATGTATTTTTTTTCTTTGAAACAGGGTCACCCAGACTGGAGTTCAGTGGTATCATCATAGTTCAGTGCAGACTCTAGCTCCTGAACTTAAGTGATCCTCCTGCCTCAGCCTCCCAAGTGGCTTGGGACTACAGGTGCCCACCACCATGCCTGGCTAATTTTGTTTGTTTGTTTTGGTAGAGTTGAGTTGAGGGTTTTGCTGTAAGGTAGGCTGGTCTTAAACTCCTGGGATTAAAGCGATTCTCCTACCTCAGCCTCCCCAAAGGCTGGAATTACAGTTGCGAGCCACTGTGCCTACCACCATCTAGTTAGTTATGTAGGGTATAAATGCTGGAATTAGTGTAATGCTATTAAAAAACCTTTCCTGTTTTATAGTACTATCACAGGTTTGGTTTCTGTTAGCAATTTGTAACTGCTTATTCAGTCAACAAGCATTAGTGACCACTTTATACTGCACAGTCCTTATTGTTACCGATACTTCATCCAGGAGGAGGAGACAGATATGGCACCTACCCGAGAGGGAGTGTGGCAAAGTGGAGGTGGCAGGTATATGCGTGAAAAACTTAGGTATAGTCTGGGTCTGGTGGCTCAAGCCTGTAATCCTCCAAAGCCAGTGGATTGCCTGAGCTTAGGAGTTCAAGACTAGCCTGAGGAAGAGTGAGACCTGGTCTCTAAAAATAGCCGGGTGTTGTGGCAGGTGCCCGTAGTCCCAGCTACTTGGGAGGCTGAGGCAAGAGAATCACTTGAGCCCTAGAAGTTGAGGTTGCTGTGAGCTATGATGTCATGGCACTCTACCAAGGATGACAAAACAAGACTCTGTTTCAAAAAAGAAAAACCTAGGTGAGCCAAGGAGAGTGGAGGCAGTTCCACTTGGTGTGTGGATAGAACTGGGTTGGGGGGGGGGAGTTCATAGAGGAGCTGGCACTTGAGCTGGATTATGAAAGATGAGTTAGTGCCTACTAGGAGAAAATGGCAAAGAAATATATTGCAGACAAAGAGAATGAGCAGAGGCCAGGAGGTGTGAAATAACTTGGCACCTGTGGGGACCTGCAAGGGGTTCTGCATGTCTAGTGTCTAGAGATCTCCCAGGCTGTGAGCTGGAGGCAGGGGGCACAGAGCCAGTGGGTTTTCAGTGTGTTTTATTACCAAGGACTTGTCTGGGAACTAGGGGAGGGTTTAAACTGCAGATATTTTATGATAATTATTTCACGTTTTAGAAATATTTCTCTGTGGCGAGCCTCTAAAAGAACTGTTGCAACCTTCTAGGTGAGAGGTAATGAGCACTTGAACGAAGGCAGTGGGAGTAGGAGAAAGGAGAGAAAGTACAAGGCAGTGAGGAATGTGAAGTTGGCAGGTGTGGTCGCCAGCACTGGGGGGCCTGGCACTGACAGGAGATCCAGGAGAGGGTCTAGGTGAGTGCCTGACTGCTGCCTGGGATGCCGGCTGGGAGAGCTGTGGCCTGAGGGTGTCTAGGTTTGCAGACCCCAGTTCTGGATGTGCCGTGTGGAGTTTGTGATGTTTACAGCATGTCACTTTGAGAGGTCCACTTAGACAATGGGATTTGAAGCTGGAAGTCGAGATTATCAGCACCTGAGTGGGAGCAGAACCCAGGAATGGGGGATGCCACACACTCACTGAGGGGTCTAGTGATGTCATCTTGGGACACTGCACAGAGGAAAAGGTGCACTTTGAAGGCAAATGTGGCATCACTCTGCAAGTGCCTGCACTGTGCATGGGGAGAGAGAACAGACGCACACAAAGTAGCTGGAAGGCAACACAGAATGGAGAGCTTTTTGTATTTAATTGGGGAATAGTTAAGATTGTTTATAGACTCTTGTATACATTTTGAAACTTACTCTGAACCTGTCCTTTTTTTTTTGACTCCAGTGTATGCCTTTTAATTGGCATCTTGGGAGTTTCTCTTCAGCATCTAGTAGGTGAATCATTGACAACTACCTGTTCTAGTATCCTCTATGATCCATCTTCTTTTTTTTTTCCACTCTGCCTAATCTTTTTTTTTCTTGCTTACTTATTTGTTGTGGTAAGACAGTTATATTCTTTTCTTAATAGTTTTGAAATGTACCATTGCATTATGCACATTATACCCTCAAATGCCCTCCCCCCTCCCTTCCTGAACCAGTCTTGAATTTAAAGTACTGGAATACTGTGAGTTGTCCACCTCAGTAGGACTGGGCTCATGTTTCATTTTGTCTGTTGGGACTTCTGTACACAGCAGCTGCAGACGACATGTGTTTTTACAGCATGTTTAGCTTAAGTTACTTCCTCTTGTGTTCTCTAATTCCCTGAAATATGATTTCCAACAGCCCTTATGATTGAAAGTAAGAGAATGGTTCAATTTTTAGCTGTGTTCAGGCATTTTCAACTGCTCACTGGACATTTTCCTTTGGCTATTCCATTATTATCTAGAATTCAGCAAGTCTGAGGCACCCTGTGGTCCATCTTCATTGTATTATTTCCTCCAAATCGCCCTAGTTTTTAAACTTTTACCACTTACTTATCACCCCAGTGATTCAAACTTGAAAACGCATTTGATTCTTTTCTCTTTCTTGCTATTTAAATTATTTTCTATTTAGCCAACCGTTGATGTGCACATCTGTTCATATGTTTTTATTGCTGGGCTCAGTGACTCACAGCTATAATCCCAGCATTCTAGGAAGCTGAGGCAGGTGAGCTCAGGAGTTTGAGACCAGCCTGAGCAAGAATAAGACCCCATTTCTAAAACTAGGTGGGCCTTGTATTGGGCACCTGTAGTCCCAGCTGAGGCAAGAGGATCACTGGAGCCCAAGAGTTTGAGGTTGCTGTGAGCTATGATGCCACAGCACTCTACCCAGGGTGCTAGAGTGAGATACCATCCCCCTCAAAAAAGTTTTTACATTTCTGTTTTAGAGATTGGGTCTCACACTGTCACCCAGGCTAGGGTGCACACAGCTCACTGCAGCCTTGAACTCCTGGGCACAAGTGATCCTCCTACCTTGGATTCCCTGGCTGGGACTACAGGTACCTGCCACCATAACTTGAGATAGATAGATAGATAGATTTTTTTTTTTTGGTGGGTGAGTAGAGATGAGGTCTTGCTCTTTTGCCTAGATTGGTCTAGAACTTCTGGCCACAAGTGATCTTCCTGCCTCAGCCTCCTGAGTTGCTGGGATTAAGGTGTGAGTCACTGGGCCTGGCATATTCAGCTGTTTTAAGATTATCTTTTTTGTGTTTAGGTCTTTGCCTGATGCTCAGGACATGAAGAATTTTAAAAGACAGGCCCTGAGAAGTTCATGGTATAGGACAGTCAGCAAGTTGAAACATTTCACAAGTGTGAGGCAGGTGCTGTGGGAGCCTGGCAGCTTGCAGTTCTCAGTGTGCACCTGGTGAGATGCACTTTGCAGTGAGTAGTCGCCTGACTGCGAGGTCAGATGAAATGGGAGCACTCTTACTGCCCTACCTGTTTCTTTGCAAATAATAGTAATTAATCAATTGCTGATTATTTAGTAGTTAATTGTTGCTGAACATTTCTCGTACCTTTTTTGTTTTTTAAAGAGCTGAGGTCTTGCTCTATCATCCAAGCTGGAGCAGAGTGGTATGATTGCATCTTATTGCAGCCTTGAACTTCTGGGCTCAAGAAATCTTTCTGTCTTAATCTACCAAGTAGCTGGGACTACAGGCATGTGCCACCATACCTGGATACTTTTTCTTATTTTTTGTATACAAAGGGTCTCGCTTTGATTTCCGGGCTGATCCTCAAGTGACACTCTTGCCTCCCAAACGGCTGGCATTATAGGCATGAGCCACTGTGTCCAGCCTCATAAGTTCTTATTTATTCCTTACAGTTATCCTGTGTGGTAGAAACAAATACTGTGCCCATTTTACAGGTGAGGAAATGGAAACATTGAGGGTTTGCTGTTCATATAAAGTGACACAGTGGACTAGTGGTTGACCTGGCGTGGAACTCAGTTTTGAGACGCCGCTCCATAGGTCTTGTTTTTAATGGGCTGCTTCTTATTTCCTGTTGTTCCACACCCCTCTCTTCATTTGTAACACTCACACTTTTATGTGCCTTCCATACTTTTTATGTACTTTCTAAGCTTTTTGTCTTCTTCCTGGAATTAGGGCACAGAATTCCATGTCTTAAAATGGTTTGTGCAGTATTTTGTTTTATTAGACAAATTTCTGTTGAAAGAACCATTGTTATCCTAGGGTGAAGATGGGGGAAGTTGTGGGTCTACAGTGAAGTTGGGTAGAACTAACTCAAGAGACCATGGGGGCTGGGGTTGTAGCCGCAGGAGCTTTGCTGCCTGGCCTTTGGTAGCTCCCTTGAGCCAGAACCCATTGTGGTTGGACAACCAGGATTTATGAGAAATCCAGGTAACTAGGTACAGGTTAGTATTAGTGATCCTGCCTCTGACAAATCTGACTGAGCTCACCTCTCAGCCCCTTCCAGGGGCCCTGTGTGACTAAATAGAAAGGCTTCTAGAAGAAGACGCACCATGAAACGGAGCACACCGCAGGAGAGTGGCGTTTCCAGCCCGAGTGGCCTGGCAGCTTTGTCCCCAGCCAGAGGAGAGGCTGGTTTTTGACAAGGTCTCATCAGGACTTGAGTACCCTGCTGGGGTCAGGGAGGGTCCTGAGACGAGACCTCACCTTTCCTGGTTTAAAGTAGACTTAGGTAACTGTAAAATCCCTTAGCATGGCATCTATATGATAAACAATCTTTAAAAGTTTTACTGTAAAAATTAATTTAAGCATATGGGGTGGCACCTGTGGCTCAAAGGAGTAGGGCGCCAGCCCCAGCCAAAAACTGCAAAAAAAATTTTTAAAAAAGATTGTCAATTAAATACGATTGTCAGTTAATCCATTTGAAGGATTATTTGATCATTTGACTGCTCTCAGTTTAGCTGTGGACCCTGGTTCTTGGGGAGCCCTGGACACACCAGCATCTTCTTATTCTGGTGCCTCTTGGTTCTTGTCTCCTGGTGGACCATCGTTCTTTTCTTAGGATGACAACCCGAGAGTGGAATCAGATCAGATAGAGCTGCCCAAGGCCCCTCCAGTTGTCCTGGTTGGTCTCCTCAGCAGCGCACTTCACTGTGCCGCCTTTGTCCACATTGGCTTTTCCAGATCTTTCTTCAGCCTGCTCTCTGACTTGGCACAGACTTTTGTAACTTCTTCCCATCGAGGAAATGAAATTCTGAAAAGATTCCTAGAACTAGAATTGAAAAATAATTTTATGGATTTATAATATCTTAAAAGAAATAGAGATTCCACTGTAGACTTTGGGGTCTAACTCTGGAAGGAACCACCACTTTCTGGTGTTCCAGTGCATAGGAAACTCCTCTTTGAGTCTGCTTTTGGCTCAGGGAGGGCCCCAGGTGACCTGTTACTCTTAGCTGTCACGAACACCCACACTCCTCCCCTCGCACACCTGGCAGACTCCTCACAGCACCTGGACACACCAGGCATGCTCCTCCCCCCCACCCCACCCCCCACCCCGGGGCCTTTCTCTAGCTGTTCACTGCTCTGGGGATGCTCTTCACCCAAATGTCCTGGAGCTCAGTTCCTTTACTGTGGTCAGCAAGACTCCACCAGGCCTTCCCAGCCTGCGTGCCCTCCCCCACCCTGCCATCCCCTGGGACCTGCCCCTGTGTTGACTGTGTGTGGTGGGTCTTCACCCACTGAAGGTGAGGTGCGAATCTTTATCTCTTGTGCCTGGCACTGTAAGTTCTCAGAGTTTGTTGATTGAATCATTAAATCCAAGCACCCCCCAGTTTCTGAATCTGCTTTTGATGTTTTTTTGTTTTGTTTTGTTTTGCTTTGTTTTTTTGAGACAGAGCCTCAAGCTGTCCCCCTGGGTAGAGTGCTATGGCATCACAGCTCACAGCAACCTCCAACTCCTGGGCTCAAGTGAATCTCCTGCCTCCGCCTCCCAAGTAGCTGGGGCCACAGGCGCCCACCACAAAGCCTGGCTATTTTTTTGGTTGTAGCCATCATTG
>CAUYQV010144077.1:0-19541 GCA_963574575.1 Galagoides demidoff
TGTGTGTGTGTATGTTCACAGGCGTGGGGAAGATGTGTGTGTGTGTATGTTCACAGGCGTGGGGAAGATGTGTGTGTTTTCATAGACGTGGGGAAGGTGTGTGTGTGTGTGTGTTCACAGGCGTGGGGAAGATGTGTGTGTGTGTTTTCATAGGCGTGGGGAAGATGTGTGTGTGTGTGTGTTAACAGGCGTGGGGAAGGTGTGTGTGTGTGTGTGCGCTCGGGGGGGCGCGTTGTGTGTGTGTGTGTGTTCAGAGGCGTGGGTCAGATGTGTGTGTGTTCACAGGCGTGGGGAAGATGTGTGTGTGTGTGTGTGTTTGTTCACAGGCGTGGGGAAGATGTGTGTGTGTGTTCACAGGCGTGGGGAAGATGTGTGTGTGTGTGTTTGTTCAGAGGCGTGGGGAAGATGTGTGTGTGTTCATAGACGTGGGGAAGGTGTGTGTGTGTGTATGTTCACAGGCATGGGGAAGATGTGGGTGTGTGTGTGTTCACAGGCATGGGGAAGACGTGTGTGTGTGTGTTCACAGGCGTGGGTAAGACGTGTGTGTGTGTGTTTTCAGGCCTGACAACCCCCTCTTTATTTCAAACCACAAACTCAGACCCACAAAGCGCCACAGCCACGCCCAACCCTGAGTGGTCCTGACAGCCCTGGTGACGGGCAGCTTTCAAGGCTGCTCTGAAGTAGCTGACTCTGAGGAATAAATAATTCATCTCACTCTGGTAATATCTCTTTCTACAGAGATTTCTGTGACAGAGCCTTGACAATAGACATGGTCTTTTGTTAATCCACAGGTAGTGAGGAGAAGGAGGCGGTAAAAGAGAGGGAAGCCCCAGCACTACACTGGGATGTAACCACGCAGTTATCACAGCCCACGTTGGAGAGTATTCTAACAAATGAACTAAATGGGTTTATAGGGTCTCTGAATTGGTTGTGTTGGAAGGGTCCCTCTGGTCCAGCCTATGGCTCAGGGAGGGCCACATCCTTGCTGACCTTCTAGATGCTTACCCAGTGGCTACTGCTAGAAGCTTGTTATTATCCACGGAGGAATCTCTTTCCTTAGCTCCAAACTCTTCTCGCTGCTGCTGACACCTTCCTGAGTGGTTTATCTTTGCCTGCCCTCTGTCAGGCACCATGAGGCTGCAGACCATGTTTCCTGACACCACTGCACAAGAATCTAGGGACACCTAATTTAGGATCTGCCCCTCAGGTACTCAGAAACTGAGATTTATGATTTCATGAGTGCACAAGGAGCCAGGAGCAGATCTGCCTTGCAGCAGCTCTCCAGTCCTCTCCTTCATAAAACCAGGAGCCCACACAACAGTCCCCCGGACCTGCAGGTCACTGCACACCCACCTGGCTCAGCCCCATCTCAGGGCTTTCGCTCAGGCTGTCCCCTCTGTTTGGAGCTCTCATCCCTCACATGTCGCACTGGCTCACTCCTCTAATCACCCTGTCCCATCCCAGAGGCACAGCCTGACCACCCACCCCACACTCCTGAGCCCCGGCCACTGCCCTGTAGTTTTTTTCTACTTAACCACTTTCTGTGTGCTGCCACAGGTAGGTTTATGTGTCACTAGTCTGAGCCATAGGGGAAGGGGCCAAGAGATTTGGTCAAACATTCTTCCTGAGGTGTGTAGGTGTTTCTGCAGGAGCCTGAGGTCTCAACCTGCAGTCTGTCCTCCTGGCATGAGTGGGCCTTGCCTGAGTCACTGGAAGATTCACTCTCCCCTGACTGCCCTCCAGCTAGGACATCACTGGCCTGCACTGGGCCTGGAATCAATACCCCTGGCCCTCTCGGCTCTTGGGCCTCTGGACTTAGACAGGACCACACCACTGCTCCCTGGCTCTCCCACCTGTAGGCCACATACGCATGAGCCTCCATACGCATGAGCCAATTCTGTAAAATCTCTCTCTTTATATATGTAAAATGTGAACTCCTGAGCCTATGAGCTATACATGACACGACAGAACATCCTATTGGTTCTGTTCTCCGGGAGACCTTGGCTAATGCTCACATTATACAGGATGGCCCTACAGTTAAATAGTTCTATTTAAGTTCCACATGAACTTTACGGCAACCCTGTAAAATGTGCTTAGTTCAATTTATCTCCCCAGCGGGAGTATAAGCCATGAGGGCAAACACAGGAGTTTGTCTATTCCCAGCACCTGGAGCAGCATCTGGCACATGACAGTGTGTCATCAGTGCCTTCTGAGTGCATAGATGAGCACACATCAGACCAGTGATGGGCAGAGGAAGGACCCCTGCCTGGCTATCTGCAGGGCTGGAGGGAGCAGGAGAGCCCCCACAGGCTCCCCAGGGAGCCTGCAGCTCAGACATTCTGCTGTCTCTCAGCGTGTCACATCTCTCATGACAAAGTCTATGTTTATGGGCTAGGCCAGTGTCTGTGAGACTGAGCCTTCATCAAAATCAACTCATTCACTGCACACATGGTCATAGAGGTCCTGCCATGTACAAGCAATGTTCTAGGTGTGGGGGATACAGCAAGGAACAAAACTCTCTGTCCAGGGAGGCCTCCAGTCTCCAGGGTCTAGCCAACAAGAAGACACATCTGTTCCAGATGCACCTGAGTCTGCCTTGCTATGAGCTATGAGTCCTCCTTGGATCCCTGCCACCTCCAGGACAAAAGTCAAGGCCCTTCTGTCCAGGAGCAGATAGCTCTTTCGTGTGGATTTCAGCAGCTTGACACCTGTCACATGCTGCACCTGCACCGACCTTAACTGCACCTGCCAGGCAGGGTCCCCACTATGCCTGGCTCTCCACCACCACTCTGCTATGCTGGCTGTGGACCACCTCTCCTCCCTTCAGCCCTCCTCAGGTCAAGTTCCTCTTGTGCCTGCTCCAGTACCATGCAGTAGTCTTTCCCTGCCCACCCCCACACACACACTGCCTCACCCCTATTTCAGTCAGGACCCCTAGTTCAGTCCTCCCATCTCACTATGTACAGCTCTGCCCTGATACTCTCCCTGCTACCTGGGGTGATCTGTCACCTTTATGCCTCCTGAGTGCCTGACCTATGGTAGGCAATCAAGAAACATTTGCTGAATAAATGAATGGATGAATGAAAGAAGGATGGAGGGAAAGACAGATGGGTGAACAAAAGGTCAAAGATACCAGGCATGTGGCTCCCTCCTATAATCCTACCCCTCTTGGAGGCCAAGCCAGGAGACCCCTTGAGCTCAGGAGTTTGAGACCAGCCTGAGCAAGAATGAGACCCCGTCTCTACCAAAAATAAAAAACTAGCTGGGCATCATGGTGGGCATCTGTAGTCCCAGCTACTTGGGAAGCTGAGGCAAAAGGATTACTTAAGCCCAAGAATTTGAAGTTGCTATGAGCTGTGATGCACTCTACCCAGAGTGACAGAGTGAGACTATGTCTCGGAAAAAAAAAAGAATAAAGGAGGTTGGGATCAGTGGCTCATGCATATAATCCTAGCAAGCACTCTGGAGACTGAGGCAGGAGGATCACTTGAGGTGAGGAATTTGTGATCAGCCTGGGGTTAGAGTAAGACCGCCATCTGTACCAAAAATTCAAAGCAAACAAAAGATTGGTGGATGGAAGAAAAGAAGGTCCTACTTTCTGTGTGAATGGGTGGGTGGGTGGATGTTACTCTCCCCACTCCACATTGGTGTCTTCCCTCAAGTTCCCTACCCTGCCTGTGACTCCCTGGTTTTTTCCAGACCAGCTTAGCCCTTGACATCAACCACCACCCATCCTGTGGCCCTCAGCCTCCTCTATCTTCCCTGAGGTCCCCCCTCAAGGCTCTCCTGTTTTTCCCAGAGCCTGCTCCTTCAGAGTGGCTTTAAGCAGTTCCTCAGCTCAGCCCCCATGTTGCTGGAAAGAGCCCCCCCGTCCACGAGAACTCAGATCCAGCTTTTCTTCCACCTGAGGCCCCACCCAGCCACCTCACTGGTTCTCCTACAACCCTTCGTGGGAAGTGGGCACTCTTGGTGACCAGACCTAGCCTTCCCAGGAGACCCTGGACTGTGCCTCTGCTCACTCCTCACTGCCCCCAGGGTAAGGGCCCAGGCTGTGTTCTGGAGCTGAGCAGCCTGGATGTGAACCCTGCTCTGTCACTCCAACTGTGCGACCTTAACCTGCTCAAAAATCTCTATACCTCAACACCCACATCTATAAAATGAGGATGACAGCAGGGCCTTCCTGGCAGGGTTAGGGCACAGGGCTATGTGCAGAGGGCCCAGAACAATGTCCATGAGTCCTGCCAATTGCAGCTGCTATGATCCACCCTGACTTTTCACCAGGGCACTTTTTACCCTTAAACCTACCCAATGATGCCATTTTGGGTATTATCTCTTCCTGGCACACCTCTCCTTTTTCTGCTTCTTTTACTGCAGGCAAAATACAGGGGTGGGGACAGTTCTATGAGCTGACATACCCAGACCAACCTTGCTTCAGAGGTGACACCTGGTTGGCTCTGAGTTTTCAACTGTATCTTCACATCCTTGGTCCTGGGGTATTCCCAAGAACACTCTGCCCCTGAGTCTCCCCTAACTCTTTTAGGCAGCTCTATTTCCCAACTAAGAAAATTTCACAGTGACTGAAGAACAGCCAGAGTAGGACAAATTAGAAAGGGCGCAGCTAATTTTCAGCACAGTACTAGCTGATCCTTTATCTTGTGTGTGTGCATTATTATAATAAAAATTAAGTAAAATAGAATGTTTCTTCTCAATTGGCAGACAGTTGAAAGATAATGTAACTGAAAAGCAGGGCCATTTCAGCTTCCCTTTTTTTAATTGAGGTAAAATACACACAACATGAAATTTGCCATTTTCACCTTTTTTTTTGAGACAGAGTCATAGCATCTTAGCTCACTGCCACCTCAAACTCTTGGGCTCAAGAAATCCTCCTGCCTCAGGATCCCCAGGAGCTGGGCTTACAGACACCCACCACACCACCTGCTAGTCTTTCTATTTTTAATAGAAAGGGGTCTATTTTTAATAGAAAGAGAAAGAGGTCTCACTCTTGTTTAGGCTGGTCTTGAACTCCTGAGCTCAAGGGATCTCCGGCCTTGGCTTCCCAGAGTGCTGGGATCATAGACATGAGCCATGGTGCCCTCCCATCTTAACCATTTCTGAGCATGAAGTGGCATTAAGTACATTCATGTCACACTGTGCAGTCATTGCCACCATCCATCTCCAGAATTTTTTCATCCTCCAAAACTGAATATCCATACACATTAAACAATAATTCTTGGTGACTACCAGGAATTCTGGGAAGCTGGCCAACTGGTAGCAACCCTTGGCAGAGGCTCCTGCCCAGAGGGAGAAAAACTGGACAGAATCAGACTCTCTGAAGCCAAAGGCAGGGAGCTGAGCCAAGAAAGAAGTTCGGCAAGCTGTAACTCCAAGGAAAAACATTCATGAAAACAAACTTCAGGTACAAAGCCTATTGACTAGAGGACAGAAGACCCCCTACCCCAAGCAGGAGGCCCACCACAGGCTATCTGTGAGGGAGCAGGGAACAAAAGACCTCTCATTTTACCTCACAGGAGAAAGCCACTAAACACCAAGGAGGTCCAAAGAGGTCCACTTATGAACCTAGACACCAATCCACCAGGCATAAAATTGAACTGATATTTTCCCCCACAAGTCCAAACTCCCAGTCCACCCTTTCCCTCTTGCATGGCAGTCTGAAGTTCTGCCCCCTGCAGATCACAGAGTGCTTGGTCTTTTCCTGAGAGATCTGAGCATAGTGTGGACCACCAACCACCAGGACAGAGTTTGTGACTAATAAGGAAGAAAGAGGGTTTGGGAAGAAAATGACACTTGGCAGGAGGAGGAGCAGTCCCCTGTTTATGACTATGCCCAGCCAGTGGTGGCATTGACTGGTGATGCCCTACCAGTGCTGGTGTTCAGGCTGTGTCTGGTGGGATGGGGTGTAGAACCCCCGCCTCTGATGGCACCCACAATAGGAGAGTGGTTGCCCCATGACTGAGTTCCATAGGCATGGCTGGTCCCCACCCCCTTCTGAGCCTGCAAGCAGAGGCTTGCCAGGCATGGAATGAGACCTGAGGGCAAGGGCGTGGTCCCCTGACTCCAACAGAACCCTCTAGCAGAGGCTTGCTGGGTGTGAACCAAGACCTGAGGGCAAGGTTATAGTCCAATGTCTCCAGTGGGCCAGTGAGCAGAAGCTCACCAGATGAGGACTGAGATCTGCAGGTGAGGTGTGGTGCCCTGACTCTAACAGAACCTGTGAACAGAGGCTTGCCAGGCAGTGGACTGAAACTGGCATGTGGGGGTGTGGCCCCTGGCTCCAATTGTGTTATTGAAGACCCTTGAATCCCTCTCTGTTGAGCAGAGTTTGCACTTCCTGAGACAATGTAATTGGAACTCGTGTCTGGGGCTGTCCACTTGGGGACATTCTGAGGTTGACCTTCAAAGTTCTGTAGTGGAAAAGAACTAAAGGATAAGGGCTGGGCACTGCAGCTGTTTGAATCTCTTCAAAGCCAAGATTTAAAACTAATACCGTGGCTTCTTAGGATAGGGTAGAGGTTGGCTGATATCAAAACAGAGCTAGCTTGCCCTATTTCACCAAGAGTGTCTCTGGCCAAAACTCTGAAAGGGTCCTTTGTAAGATTTAGGAGATAAGCCACAATTATAAAACCTAGCACTTTTGTAAGGGGCTAACTCTACTACCTGGGAACCCCAATTCAATCTCATCCTACCAGTTCTAATAACCAAATGTGGAAAATAAACATGGTGCAGACCCAGCAGAAGAACTCTGGCAATATGAATAACCAGAGTAGATCAACCCCCCTCCCTCAAGAACCTCAAGAAATGACAAAGGAGATACAACTAAAGATGCCAGGCATAGACAAATGTCTGCAATGTCAGAAATCTAATTCATAATATGGATGGCAAATAAAATAAATAGAATGAAAGAAAAGATAGAAATTGAATTCCAAAGAGCAGTTCTAAAGTTGTCTCAAGAAATTAATGAATTCAAAGACAAAATCACCGAAGATGTGGACATAATGAGAAAAGAGATAGCTCAAGGAAACAAAAAAGTTAGTTGAGGAGCTTTAAAATACAGTATACTCCCTCAGTAATAGATTTGATGAGGCAGAAGAAAGGATTTCTGAAACTGAAGACAAAGCTTATGAACGTTTCCAAATGCTCAAAGAGGCAGACAAATGGAGAGCAAAAACTGATCATTCCCTGAGAGAGTTGTGGGATCACTCCAAAAGATCAAACATTCATCTTCTAGGAATTCCTGAAGGAAAAGAGGATGGTCCTAAAGGTACAGATGCTCTCCTCCAAGAGATTTTGGAGGAGAATTTCCCAAGCATTGCAAAAGATACAGAATTTTAGATAGTAGATAGTTTCAGAACCCCAGCAAAACTAAATAAAGCATCTCCTAGACATATTGTGGTTAACTTTGCCAAAGTTAAGATGAAGGAGAAAATTGTGTAAGCAACCAGATGTAAGAAAAGCATCATCACAAAGGGAGAAATAACAGAATGACTGCAGATCTCTCTACAGAAATGTTTCAAGCCAAAAGAGGATTGCCATTGATCTCATAAAACAAAACAACTTCTAGCCCAGGATCCGGTATCTAGCTAAACTGAGTTTCATCTGTGATGGAGAAATCAAATACTGTAATGACATACACATGTTGAAGAAATTTGCCATAACTAAACCAGCTCTCCAGGATATTCTCAGACCCATCCTCCACAATAACCAGTGCAATGCTCTACCTCCAAAGTAAACTCACTCAGAAATATTTTTTTGTTAAAATTTCCATAAGTTTAATGTTGGCACTGTACATTTACGTATTAATTGGTACAATTTACATCAGATTTTATAGTACTCATTTATGCAGAGACATCATTGTCCAAAGATATATATTCAATAACTGGGAAATCATAAAACTTCTGATCTATACTTTCAGGTTTGTTCGATCATGATACTTCTGATAAGGACCATCAGCATACCAGTTTTGCTTCTTCCAGAAAGACATTGTCATTTTACCTAAGAGTTTACTCTGGGTTTTATTGCAGAACACAAATTCCCTCAAGTGTCTTTTCCTTGCAGCTTTCTTCTTCCATAATTTTTTCTTACAACCAGCCCTTCTCCTTAGCCAAAGGCCAGAATGAAGTCAAAGAAACCTATAGATGATAGCTTTCACAGTCTTTCGCTTGCCTTTTTGTGAACTGAAGTATGCTACAGTTCTGACTGGCAGCTTCAGGACATTTGGAAACAAGGGGGCTACTCTACTAAGAACTGTTGTAGTATGCCCACATGTCAGGTTTCTGGCAGATGTGGTAAGACTGGGAGCACAGGAAACAAGTGGTGTCTAAACATGACTAAAATGACCAGTGGACAGTGTAGAAATAAGAGAGGCATTCCTGGCACAGTTTTGATAGGCTGAAGATGCCAAAATATTCAGGGGCCATAGATTCCTGAAGCCACTCTCACAGCACAAACAAAAGTGGAGGGAGCCATCTTGATCCCATGCCTACAGCAGCTGCATTGGGTTCACACTCAAAATTTTTTGAGCAAAACCCAACTTCTGCAGTGATGAAAGGATTAAAAATGTCCAATGAACATCCAAAAATCATAACACCCAAAATACAACCAGGCTTATCAATTCTCTCAATTAATGTGAATGGTTTAAATTGTCCTCTAAAGAGGCACAGGCTGGCTGGCTGGATACACAAACTCAGACCAGATATTTGTTGTATACAAGAATCTCATCTTACCTTAAAGGATAAAAATAGACTCAGGGTGAAGGGATGGACATCTGTAATACAGGCAAATGGAAACCAGAAAAAAGCAGGGGTTGCAATTTTAATTGCAGATACAATTGGCTTTAAACCAACAAAGATAAAGAAAGATAAGGAAGGTCACTACATATTTGTCAAGGAAAACACCCAACATGAAGAGATTTCAATAATTAATATTTATACACCCTACCAGAATGCTCCTCAATTTATAAAGCAAACCCTAATGGATATGAACAAATCTATATCTTCCTGCACTATAGTAGTTGGAGATTTTAACACCCCTTTGACAGTTTTGGATAGATCTTCCAAGAAGAAACTAAACAAGGAAATATTGGACTTAAACCTGACCCTAGAACAAATGTACTTTACAGACCTCTACAGAAGATTTCACCCTAATAAAACTGAATATACATTGTTCTCATCATTCCATGGATCATCGCCCAAAATAGATTGTATCCTATGACACAAGTCTAACCTCAGCAAATTCAAAAGAATAGAAATTATTCTTTGTGTTTTCTCAGACCACCATGGAATAAAAGTTGAATTCAACAGCAAGAGGAACCTTCATACTCAAACAAGTCATGGAAACTAAATAATCTTAGGCTGAATGTTAGTTGGATCAAAGATGAGTTTAAGAAGGAAATCATCAAATTTTTGGAACAAGGATAATGAAGACACAAATTATCAAAACCTATGTGATACTACAAAGGTAGTCCTAAGAGGGAAATTTATAGCATTGGAAGATTTCATCAAGAAAACAAAAAGAGAGGAAGACAACAACTTAATGGATCATCTCAAGCAACTGGAAAAGCAGCAGTCCAACCCCAAACCCAGCAAAAGAAATAACCAAAATTAGGGCAGAATTAAATTAAATTGAAAACAAAAGAATCATTCAGAAGATCAATGAAACAAAAAGTTGTTTTTTGGAAAAGATTAATAAAATTGATAAACCTTTGGCCAACCTAACCAGAAACCGAAAAGTAAAATCTCTGATATTGTCTATCAGAAACAATAAAGGAGAAATAACAACACCTCAGAAATTCAAATAATCCTCAATGATTACTACAAAAAACTCTATTCCCAGAAATATGAAAATCTGAAGGGAATGGACCAATACCTGGAAGAACGTCACCTTCCTAGACTCAACCAGAAAGAATTAGAAATCTTGAATAGACCTATATCAATCACAGAAATAGCATCAACAATAGGAAATCTCCCAAAAAAGAAAAGTATGGGACTAGATTTCTATCAAACCTTTCAAGAGGAACTGGTACCTATATTATACAACCTTTTCCAAAACATAGAAAAAGAAGGAATACTTCCCAACACATTCTCTGCAGCAAATATCACCCTGATTCCCAAACCAGGAAAAGATCCAACAAAGAAAGAAAATATAGACCAATATCATTAATGAATATCGATGCACAAATATTCAATAAGATCTTAGTAAACATAATTCAACAATACATCAAAAAGAATTATACACCATGATCAAGTCGGTTTTATTCCAGGGTTACAGGGTTGGTTCAACATACATAAATCTATAAATATAATACATAACATTAATAAAATAAAAAAACAAAGACAATAAGATTCTCTCAATTGATGCAGAAAAAGCCTTTGATAATATCCAGCATCCTTTCATGATCAGGACACTTAAGAAAATAGGCATAGAAGGGACATTTCTTAAACTGACAGAGGCCATCTACAGCAAACCCACAGGCAATATCATATTGAATGGTGTAAAATTAAAAACATTTCCACTCGGATCAGGAACCAGGCAAGGGTGCCCACTATCTCCACTGCTATTCAACATAGTAATGGAAGTCTTAGCCATCAGAATTAGGCAAGAGAAGGCAATCAAGGTTATCAAAATAGAGTCAGAGGAGATCAAACTCTCACTCTTCACTGATGATATGATCCTATACCTAGAAAATCCCAGAGACTCAATGTCAGAACTCTTAGAAGTGATCAAGGAATACAGCAGCATCTCAGGATACAATCAATACTTACAAGTCAGTAGCTTTTATATATGCCAACAATAGTCAAGCTGAAAAAACAATCAAGGACTCTCTTCCTTTTACAATAGTGTCAAAGGAGATGAAATATCTGATACTTTACCTAACAAAGGACATGATAGATCTCTGTAAAGAGAATTATGAAACTCTGAGAAAAGAAATAGCTGAATATGTTAACAAATGGAAAAACATACCATGCTCATGGCTGGAAAGAATTGACATTGTCAAAATGTCCATACTACCCAAAGCAATCTACAGATTTAATGCAATCCCTATTAAAGCACCATTGTCATACTTTAAAGAACTTGAAAAAATAGTACTTTGTTTTATATGGAATCAGAAAAAACCTCTAATAGCAAATATATTATTCAGAAATAATGATAAATCAGGAGGTATCACATTACCAGATTTCAGGCTATACTATAAATCTAGAGTGATTATAAACAGCATGGTACTGGCACAAAAATAGAGAGGTACATTTATGGAACAGAATAGAGAACCAAGAGTTGAACCCAGCATCATCATTTGATCTTCGACAAGCCTATCAAAAATATTCAGTAGGGGAAAGACTCCCTATTTAACAAATGGTGCTGGGTGAACTGGCTGACATCTTGTACAAGACTGAGGCTGGGGGCAGTGCCTATGTCTCAGTGAGTAGGGCGTTGGCCTCACATACCAAGGGTGGTGGGTTTGAACCCAGCCCCAGCCAAACTGCAACAAAAAAATAGTCGAGCATTGTGGCAGGTACCTGTAGTCCCAACTACTCAGGAGGCTGAGGTATGAGAATTGTCTAAGGCCAAGAGCTAGAGGTTTCTGTGGGCTGTGACACTACAGCACTCTACCGAGGGTGATAAAATGAAACTCTGTCTCTAAAAAAAACTGAAGCTGGACCCCCATCTTTTACCAATTATAAAAATTGATTCCCACTGGATAAAAGATTTAAACTTAAGACATGAAACTATAAAAATACTAGAGGATAGTGCAGGGGAAACACTTGAAGAAATCTGCCTGGGTGAATATTTTATGAGGAGGACCCCCGGGCAATTAAAGCAAACAGACAACCTTCAGAATGGGAGAAGATTTTTGCAGGTTATGCTTCCGACAAAGGTCTGATAACTAGAATCTACAAAGAACTCAAACTAATCAATAAGAAAAGAACAAATAACCCCATTTCTATGTGGGCAAGAGGCTTGAACAGAAACTTCTCTGATGAAGACAGGCACATGGTCTACAAACACATGAAAAAATGCTCATCATCCTTAATCATCAGAGAAATGCAAATCAAAACCACTTTGAGATATCACCTAACTCCAATAAGATTAGCCCACATCACAAAATCCCCAAACTACAGATGTTGGTGTGGATGCGGAGAGAAGGGAACACTTCTACACTGCTGGTGGGAATGCAAGCTAATATGATATTTTTGGAAAGAAGTTTGGGGAACACTCAAGGAACTAAAAGTAGACATACTGTTTGATCCTGCAATTCCTCTGCAGGTATATACCCAGATGATCAAAAGTTATTTTACAACAAAGACATTTGCACCAGAATGTTTGTTGCACCTCAATTCATAATTGCTAAGACATGGAAATAGTCCAAATGCCCATCAACCCATGAATGGAGTAACACATTGTGGTATATATATACCATGGAATACTATGCAGCCATAAAAAAGATGGAGCCTTCACATCTTTTATGTTTACCTGGATGGAGCTGGAACATATTCTTCTTAGTCAAGTATCTCAAGAATGGAAAAAAAGTATCCAATATACTCAATACTACTATACTATGAAATCAATATATAATCACCTACACATTCATATGAATGGCAAAACATAACTATAGTCCAGAAAGTAGAAAGGAAGAGGGGAGAGAGAAGATGGGGGATATGAGAGGAGGGAGGGTATTTGGGGGGACCTCACCTAATGTGCATGATTCAATGGTACATTTCAAAACTATTAAGAAATGAGTATAGGTGAAACCTGTGACTCAAAGGAGTAGGGCGCTGGCCCCATATACTGGAGGTGGTGGGTTCAAACCTGGCCCTGGCCAAAAACTGGAAAAAAAAATGAGTATAATTGTGATGGATATGTTACTTAGTTCAATGTAAGCGTTTCATATTGTATATCAAAGCAGTACACTGAACCCCATAAATGCATCAATGTACAAAGTTATGATTTAGTAAAAAGTAATAATAAAAAATAAATTAAAATGACTGGTTCAGCAAAAATAAACAATAATTCTGTTTCCCTTGCCTCCCCTGTTACTGGCAACCACCATTCTACTTTCTGTCTCCATGAATTTGACTATTCTAAGTACCTCAGATAGTGGATCATACAGTATTTGACCTTTTTGTGATAGGCTTATTTCACCCAGCACAAAGTCCTTAAGGTTCATCCTTACCGTGGCCTGTGTCAGAGTTTCTTGTTTAAGGCTGAGTAATGTCCATGTATATACAAATATATGTGAGTGAAGACCTATGAAAATGAAGTGTGAGACATTATGTATATATACATTACATTTTTCATCTATCCAATCATTGATGAACACTTAGCTAGCTTCTGTATTTTGGCTATTATGAATAATTTTGCCAATAATGTTCTACAACCAGCTCAGCTTTTTGAAAGTACATTTTTAGGAGTATCTCTTCATGTTAGTTTGGAGATTAGGAGGTGAAGGAAGGACATGTGTTATGGTCTGAATGTCTGTGTTTGCCCAAATTTGTATGTTGACACCTAGTCACTAATGTGATGCTATTTGGAGGTCAGGCCTTTGGGGAGATGGTCAGGGATGGGATTAGTGCCCTTATAAAGTAGGCCCAAGAAAGCTCATCTGCCCCTTCCTCTATGTGAGAACACAGTGGAAATGCATCATTTGTGACTCAGGAGGTGGGCCCTCACTAGACACTGAATCTTCCTGCACCTTGATTTTGGACTTACTGCTTCTAAGACTACAAGAACTAACTTTTCGTTGCTTATAAGCTACACAGCCTCTGGTATTTTGTTACAGCAGCCCAATCGACAGAGACATTAGGGCAAGGAAAGAAGTTACCAACTCATTGTCCCTAAGTGTCCCACGGTCCCCTGGTGCTGTGTTTGAACATCTCTGAAGCAGGGGCTGTTATCCTCCTCTCACAGCTGGGAAACTGAGGCTCAGAGAGGTTAAATAAGTCACACGAGGTAACACAGCTAGAAAGCAGCTTAGATTCACCCCAAGTCTTACAACACAGCCCAGGACCCTCACACTGTCTCCCAAAAGTTGGGTCCCAATGAACTGATGTGTGCAGATGAGAGAAGGCACGAGAAAGGACCACTGTCCCTCCTTCTCTTGTGCAAGCTTAGGTTTTTTGAGAAGCTAGTGGAGAACGAAGAAAAGTACAGAAAATTGAGCCTAAAGGATGCAGAAATGAAACCTGACTTGGACCAGAACACAGTTAACTACTTAGGATACTGCTGAAAGTAGGAAAGAATTCTCAAAGTCTGCAAGGAAATGCTGAGCTGAAGGGGACAACATGCCAGGAAGTGTTTCAAGGCTGATGGGTGGACAGTGAAATGACACTGCACTCAGAGACACCAAGCTGGACTTAATAGGAGGATCGCTGTACCTGTAGCAGAAGTCCTATGTGAGTGTGGGCCAGGCCAGGGCCCTAAAGGGAAAGGATGCAAAACAGACCGGACATCCCTGGGAAAGACATTGGTCACAATGTGAAAAACAAAAACAAAACAATGAAACCCTTACAAAGATCAAAGGCAAGGCTTTTACTAAGG
Source organism: Galagoides demidoff (assembly GCA_963574575.1). NCBI lineage: Eukaryota > Metazoa > Chordata > Mammalia > Primates > Galagidae > Galagoides > Galagoides demidoff. Next base: position 14,551 of record CAUYQV010144077.1, read on the forward strand.
AAATGAAATACACACCAGAATGAATGACTGTACACCAGTGTCCATCACAGAGGGGAAATGGGAGCTGTCTGATTTTTATTTGTTTGTCCATTGAGTCGTGCATTTATGGGATACAATGTGCTGATTTTAAATACAATTTGAAATGCTTACATCAAATGTTTTTTAAATGACATGCTGCCTGTTGCTGGCACCAGAAAGTTCAGAGAGATGCTGAGTGTGGTCAGAGAGACTCCATGAGCAATCTGAGCATCCACGCCCACCTGAACCTGCCCCATACACCTATCCCCAGCCCATGCCTGTCCCTCCCTGTGCCATCTCAGCAAAGCAGCATGGATGTGACAGGTGCAGAAGAGGCGGTCTGGCTGCAGACATCCAGATTGAACTGTGAGAACCAGTTTAAGAACTTGGGATTTTCATAGAGCAACACCCATCTTGAGGAGCTGACAGTGACTGGACAGGTTGTATCCAGAAGCCCCTCCTCTGGCCTGGGCTTTATGTCCTTGTGTTTGAGGGGAGTGTTTGAGTGGAGAAGATTGAAGTAGACATTCTCACACACTAATACTCAGCCTTAAAGAATCTTTGTGGAGTTTCTCCCTGAGGCAGATTCAGGCAAGGGCAGGCCTGACACTCAGGGTATATTTAAGTCCCACATCCATTCAAACCAGACCTGACCTTGGCTTATGGGTCCACAGCCTCAGGAAAGTGGGCCCCAGGGTGAGCTTGGCAGGTGAGCCCTTCTCAGGCTTGTGGCTTGGAGATATTTTGCTGAAACGTCTCATTCTAAAGCAAAGCCTTTGCCACCTGGAACAAGAATCTCAAGTTAGGGCAGTAATGGAGGCTGTGACTTCCTAGGTTGAGACCACTCTACCTAGTCCATATGTCAACGCCACACCTGTTCCTGCCACCAAGCACTAAGAAGCAAGACTTTCTCTGGTCCCCGGGTCTCATACACAAGCCCCACTGAGCTTCTTCAAGGATGTTCTGACATAGGGCCCCCTAGGGCCACTCTGTTTGTACTCAGTCCCCAACGAGGGTCCAGTGGTGACCTGGTGGGCTTTGGTTAGGGGGAATTGATGGGGATGGGTACAGGAGAAAGGAGGGCATAAGGGCAGAAGGAAGTAGGAAGTGAAGAAGGCAGACAGTGGAGGAAAGGTCAGGCGCCCAGTCAAGCTCCTCAGCCCTGGCTCGGCGCCTGTGGCTCAATCGGCTACGGTGCCAGCCACGTACACCTAAGGTGGCGGGTTCGAATCCCCAGCCTGGGCCAGCCAAACAACAATGATGGCTGCAACCAAAAAATGGCCGGGCGTTGTGGCGGGCGCCTGTGGTCCCAGCTACTTGGAAGGCAGGAGACTTGCTTGAGCCCAGGAGTTGGAGGTTGCTATGAGCTGTGATGCCATGGCACTCTACCCAGGGGGATAGCTTGAGGCTCCGTCTCAAAAAAAAAAAAAAAAAAAAAAAGCTCCTCTGCCCTAGTAGTGAAGGAAGGAGACCCTGTCAAGCTGTGCAGCTCCTCACTGCACAGTGGTGCCCCACAGAGGCCAGAAGTGAAGGCAGAAAGTACATGCTTGCCTAGCCCTTGGCCCTTGTCCAGGGCAATGTCCACTGCAAGGATGGGGATTCTCTCTTATCTACTCAAAGATGCAACATAAACAGGAGGATAGTGTCTCAGCTTCCCACAAAGGGGGCGTGCAGGACATCCTGGCGTGACTGTGAGACAACCATTGAGAATGAGTTTGCCTCCTTTTTCATGGGAACATATGAGGTGCACATGTGCCTGGGCTTGGTCAGCAACTCTGGCTCAGCACAGCCAGAACCTTGGCTGGCAAATGGGGTGATTTGATGCAGCTGCTGGCCTCATTAATCCACAGGACAGGTGCCTGCCTGTGACAGCCCCAGGACTGGGCAGCAGACCTGTACCTTCACCTGGGGTCATGGGTGGCAGCCTGCCCTGCCCGTTCCCACCACGGGCATAAGAATCCCACGTTCCCATTAACCAGCTGCTCCCCAGGGAGCCAGGACGACACCTTCCTGTGGCTGCTTCACAGAGAAGACATGCGAGAGACACAGTGTGAGGGGCCAACCTGCTCCATGCACTTTTTTGGCTTACTGGGAACAGCTAGTCAGTGAAGTGTTGCTAGCAGTTTAACAAAACTCACAGCAGGAGGCATCTGCTGAGAAATCAAAAGGGAGCACCCAGCTAAATAAAGTTTAATTTAAATTCCTGTCTCGAGCTGGGAGAATAGCTTGGTCGAGTCTTCCAGTGGTGCTAATGCAGTGAGCATGGCTGGAGTCTCAGCCGGTCAGGTGGTGACGGACCCACAGAAGTGAGCTGTAAAATCAAGCCTGCTGCTCGGAGGAAGAAAGGGAAGAGAGAAGGTGCCACTTCTTCCCTCACAGAAATAAAACCCACAAAGATGTCCTTACTCCATTTGGAAGCCAACACCCATGATGGCCATAAACACAAGCCCAGTAGTCACCCTCTGACTGCAGAGGGCAGGAGCTCACACACAAGACCACAGACGAGCCGGACAGGAAGGAGACATGTCCTGTGTAAATGTTACCAGTCAGAGCCATGGTACCCCCAGGGAAAACAAGAGCTGCTTCCATCTCCTTGTTCACAAGTACAAAGAGCTAGACACAGACTGCAACTGTACACAGCCAAGCTTAGACACAGCCCTCTCCACTGCCTTGTGAGCTCCATAGCCTGAGTGCACTTGACTCTCCCCACACATCCCCTTCTTTCTAACATCAGGGCCCCTGGTCTACGCCAGGCAATAAGCTGACGCTGCTTAGCCTATCCTCACTGCATGTGTCTGTCTGCCAAAAGCAGGTGCCAGGCACCAAGCCCAAGTCCCTGCAGGTGCATCCCTAGCCAGGGGGTCAGCCCAGGTGCCTGCCCCCACACAGGTCTAGCAGGCACTCAGTCCCCAGCGCAACCCTGGAAAAAAGTGACCCTCAACCAGCTGGTGCCAAAAGCCTGGCTAAAAACCCACGTATATTCAAGCCAACATCACTATCACTGCCCTTCCCATCTACATACTCCTCTCAGGTACTCTTTCCAGCTCTGCCTTCTTCAACATATACCTTGAAATCATTGGTCATTAAGAAGGAGACCTATGGCTAGGCATGGTGGCCCACGGCTATAATCCTAGCACTCTGGGAGGCCAGGTGGGGGGGTTGCTTGAGCTCACAGGTTCGAGACCACCTGAGCAAGAGTAAGACCCCATCTCTGAAAATAGCTGGGTGTTGTGGCATGCACCTATAGTCTCAGCTACTCGGGAGGCTGAGGCAAGAGAATCCCTTGAGCTCAGGAGTTTGAGATTGCAGCAAGCTATGACACCACAGCATTTTACCAAGGGCAACAAAGTAAAACTCTGTCTCAAAACCAAAAACAAAACAACAACAAAAACAAGAATAGCCAGAGCAACCTTTTCCCCCTCTGTAGTAGGTTTCACGGCTGACAGGCTAGGACAGCACTTAAACAGGAGTGTACTTAAGAAACAAGGAGAAGACAGAGGTTTATTTTTCTCTCCCAAGAAAGTTTCCCAGTGGCAGTCCTAGGCCAGCACGGCCATTGCATCAATGACAAGGCTCCTCCATATAGGTCCCATGATATCTTCAGCATCTGTCTTTGAAGCCACAGGTCACCCCATGAGCAAAGACTGATGTAGGAACACCAGCTACAACATCCAGATTTCAGGCAGGAGGCAGAAGTGGGTGGGGTGCACAACAGAAACCACTTACTACTTGCTGTCTTTAGGGGCTTTCTCAGAAGTGCCACCCAAGAATGCCTGTGAGTACCTCATCAGCTGCAAACCCACAGCACCACCTCCGGGATAAACAGGGATTCTTCTACAAAGGAAAGAAAGGAGGTTGGAGGCTGGGGCCACCAGCAGCCTTGCCACAACAGGCAGCATCTGGATTTCATTACACCATCTGACTGGCCTCCCATGAGGTTCTAAGGTCCAAATGGGGCATCCTGTATAAGAGCATCTCAAAGGCTATCTTGTGTGTTCAACTGTGCCAGGCAGGGCTGGCATCTCTAGTGACAGGCCCTAGTCACATGTTATCAACATGACCACACATGTTATCAATGGCTTAGATGGAGTTTCCTAGAAGATAAGATCTTCACTTCATTAAGGAGGGAGACATACAAGAAAAGCAAGTAAAGATGTCACAATGTGACCGCATCTTTGGGAGCATTGAGGGGAGAGATAATATTATTACTCCAACTTTATTTTTCTTTTTCAAAATTTGTTTCAGCTATTCTGGCTCTTCTGCCTTTACATATAAATTATAGAATAAAAATTTTATATAAATGTACAAAAAATCCTGCTGGGATTTCCATAGGAATTGCATTAAACCTACAGATCATTTTTTTTATTAAATCATAGCTGTGTACATTAATGCAGTCATGGGGTACAGTGTTACTGGTTTTATATACAATTTGAAATATTTTCATGAAACTGGTTGAAAAACTGGTTGGTCACTTAACCAAATGTGTTAAGACATTTATATTCTGCATTTAGAAAGATTCACATGTACCTTTGTAAGACGGACCATAGGTGTGGTCCCACCAATCACCCTCCCACCACCCATCCTCCCCCATCCCCTCCCCTACCCCCCTCCCCCATCCCCATATTCTTGGGCTATAATTGGGCTATAGCTTTTGTATGAAAGCTATTAACTAGTTTCATAGTAGGGCTGAATACATTGGATACTTTTTCTTCCATTCTTGAGATACTTTGCTAAGAAGAATATGTTCCAACTCCATTCATGTAAACATGAAGGAGGTAAAGTCTCCATCTTTCTTTAAGGCTGCATAATACTCCATGGCGTACATATACCACAATTTATTGATCCATTTGTGGATCGATGGCACTTGGGCTTCTTCCATGATTTAGCAATTATGAATTGTGCTGCAATAAACATTCTGGTACAAATATCTTTGTTGTAATGTGATTTTTGGTCTTCTGGATATATACCTAGTA
>CAUYQV010144080.1:0-13120 GCA_963574575.1 Galagoides demidoff
CCACAACGCCCGGCCATTTTTTGGTTGCAGCCGTCATTGTTGTTTGGCGGGCCCGGGCTGGGGATTCGAACCCGCCACCTTAGGTGTATGTGGCTGGCGCCTTAGCCGATTGAGCCACAGGCGCCGAGCCGACATAAAAGAAAATTAAGTAAGCATTTCCTAGACCTCACTTATGCCCTACTCTGCTCTTCAATCTGCAACATCAGAGCGCATCCGTCCCTCCCAGCCAGCGGCAGAGACTAACCTTGAACTGTGAGCTGACCGTGGGCCTTCGATGTTTGCTTCCACATTTCAAGGTATCCTGGTTGTTGCGGCTTGAAACATGTTCAAAAAGGTCATAGATGAAGTCAAACCTGTGTGAAGCAAGAGCAGGAGGATCACGGGGTGCACACCCCCATTACGAGGTGCCGGCTTACTGTAATTACACGCACTTTCTCCTGATAATTAAAAGTAGCACACTGAGGCCTAGAAGCCCACAGATAGCTTCCAGAGATTTCAAAACAACCATTGCCAAAGAGCTTTAGGCACTGAAAACACGAGCCAGTGTCAGAGACGAGAGTCTTGCAGAGAAGCAGCCTGGAACCACTGAGCCCCAGGGTGGACTCCCTCCTCGGAGTGCTGTGCTTTCTAGAAGGCCAGCTAAGCCTCTGGGGCCCCAGTTTCCTTGCCTGTAGAAGCCAGATATTTGGGTTTTTTTGAATATAAGCAAGCTTTATTAGGCAGGAACTCACAAAGTTAGAATGGCAAGTGCACTTTAAATGAATTCATTAAAATGTTTAAATAGTACATGACAGATACATACAAATCCAAAATTCTGGGAGGTAATCAAGCAAGGAATGGATAGGACTACGCATCTTCGGACAGATATAACAGCCCTACTGAAACTGGCTCCCAGGCAAGTATGCACCACTTGCTTCTGTGTATTAGGGAAAAGTGGACATCCTAATACAGGCATTATGATGCAGTGACTCATGGGCAGTCGCTCCTGTTAATGCTGCCCACGCTTAGGATCGCATACTCTACTCTGTGAAGGGGCCGAGGATGCTCGCCCTTCATTGGCTCCTTTAGGCCATCACCCACAACGGTCACATTGTACACATTCATCCCAAAATGCAATACAGATGGGAATTTATGTCTCTTCACAAAGCAAACCACTGGAAATTCATAGATGGTATCCAACGCTGGTCTATAATTGATCTCGGATAATATAACAACATCATTCCCTTGGACCACTATTTTCCTGATCCTACAGTGCGTGACAGAAAACTTGTAGTTGAATGACAGCAGTCTTGTTATAGAATACCGTGTTTCCCTGAAAATAAGACACTGTCTTATATTTATTTTTTCTCAAGAAGACACACTAGGGCTTCTTTTCAGGGGATGTCTTATTTTTATTAAGTATCATACAACAATCTACATTTATTCTAATACAGTTAAGTCATCTTCTTCTGGAACCTGACAGGGGGAGCCGACCTTGTTGGTGGGGCTGGTGCTAGTGATGCGTGAACTCCTTTCCCCTAGCTGTTCTCATGTGCTCAGTAGGATGCCTGCGACCGCAGTTACCACACGCAAACCAGCGTGAGTGCGAACGGCTGGGAGAAAGAAGCTGTGGCAGATCAAAGGTATTCCAGTCTTCCTTACCCCTCCACACTGAAATGTAGGGCATGGCTATGAAGATAAGTTGCATAGCCACGCCCATCACTAGGTCTTATTATGGGGTAGGGCTTATATTTAACAAATGCATAGAAATGCTGCTAGGGCTTATTTTGGGGGTAGGTCTTATTTTCGGGGAAACACAGCAGTTATCTCCTGGGGTAGGTCACTTCCTCCAACGTCCCTGCCGTTATCATACAGCCTTCTTTTGATTCTGACTACCAACCAATCTTCAGAGCATGGCCAAGGTATTGTTGGATCAAATCCTGTAGAATTCCAAAATGGCAGAACGAGGAAGAAGGACCTGCCTAAGAGCACAGAGGTCTTCATCATGCCAAACCCCAAGATGCTAGGGCCATGAGGAACAGGAAACGGCACTGAAGCCAGATACTGGTTTTGCTCATCTCATAGCCTTGTGAAGACCCAGGCAGTTGGCTAGTGGAAGGGACCATGTGAGGAATATTGAACTCTCAAGTGAAGCAGACGCAAGTTCACATCCTGCCTCTACAGCTCCCTAGCTGGGTTGCTTGAGCAGGGCACTTCATCTCTCCGTAGTGATGGCTTCATCCCTTACTATCCCCTAATGCTGCGGTGAGAATGAACTGAGAACATGTACACAAAAGCCCGAGAGTGAGGTGCCTGCTGCACAGCCAGGACTAATCTTCATATTTAAAAATTTTTTTATTTAAAAAATTCTCTAAGGCCAGATGTGGTGGCTCACACCTGTAATCCCAGCACTCTGAGAGGCCAAGTGGGGTGGACTGCCTGAGCTCAGGAGTTTAATACTAGCCTGACCAAGGACAAGACTCCATCTCTACTAAAAATACAAAAACTAGCTGGACCTTGTGGCGGGCACCTGTAATCCCTGCTACTTGGGAGGCTGAGGCAAAAGGATGACTTGAGCCTAAGAGTTTGAGGTTGCTGTGAGCTGTGCTAACAGAACACTCTACCCAGGGTGACAGAGAGACTCTGTCTCTGAAGAAATAAAATAAAACAAAATAAAAATTCTATAAAATCTGGCCTCTTTGCCTCATTGCTGTGACGAAAGGGGCCTGTTCTGTGTCTATGGTGAACATACCTTGTTTGTAAGCCTCTCTATCTTGGTCTTACTCTGTACATCTATCTTTCTCTTCCTCAAGAAACTTTGCATTCCTCTTACCTTAAAAAAATTTTATAAAATTAACTGCCACTATGAATAAAAGTAAAAAAGCTTCCCAATAACTTTTTGTCTTCCCTGCCTGGAAGACAGTATAGGCCATAAAGCTGTCACCACCAGGAATGAAGGGGACTTGGGAACATCCTTATTTCCCAGGGTGGCAATGTTAGTGCTGTCCCTGGTCACTTTCGCTCTGGCCCAACCCATCATTTGTGTTCTAAGGTGCTCTCTAAAGCTCACTCTTCAAAGCTCTCTAACTGTGCTTTGAGATCTTTAGAGAAAAACTTTTGATTCCATTAAAGTGTCATAGTTGTCAAAGGCAGAAGAGCACAGAGTGAACAGACAGGCCAAACTCCTGGGTTTGCAGAGGGAAATCTGAGGCTGAAACAGACAGAAAATTCTACACCCCAATCACAAAACTGCAGGCAGAGGTGAGTGGCAAGGCACCATCTTGCTGGTCTCTTTTCGCTATGACAAATTGTTTCTATTGAAAACCAGTTCAAAGCTTTCATTTAAAATAGATCACTTTAAATCTAATAAACTGAAAAAATGCTGTGACAGATAGCATGCTATGGACATACATCATTTTTATAGGTCTGAAAACTTACCTAAAAATAAAATAGCTGATAATGTAGTAAATACTGAATCTTCATGCAGAAGAATTAAAATAAGTTTAAAGATCACATGCTTCAAATTCTGAGTTTCTAAACTAATATTTAAGACAGGCTCCCTGTGCCCCAGTTCATAGGTGGCTAAGTGACAGGGTGGCCATAAGGGATTTACATTTCTAAATGAGTTTACAGCTTTCAGCCTCACACCTGTAATCCTAGCACTTTGGGAGGCTGAGGCAGGAGGATCGCTTGAGGCCTGGGGTTTAAGACTTGCCTGAGTAAGACCCTGTCTCTACAAAAATAGAAAAATTAGCTGTGTGTGGTGTTGAGCTCCTGTGGTCCCAGCTACTTGGGAGTCTGAGGCAGGAGATCACTGGAGTCCACGAGTTTGAAGTTGCTATGAGCTGTGATGATGCTCTGCCCTGGGTAACAGAGTGAGATCCTATCTCAAAACAAACAACAAAACAAAACAAAAACCAAAATTACAGCTTTTTAATAATTTTTCTATTTTCCTTCCTTAGATTAAAAATTTCTTTCTGTCACAGATCACCACTAGTTCTGATGCAAGTATTGAAAGCTTTAAGGCAAGGGCTCTGGGCTCGGGGCCTGTGGCTCAATCGGCTAAGGCGCCAGCCACGTACACCTAAGGTGGTGGGTTCGAATCCCCAGCCCGGCCCACCAAACAACGATGGCTGCAACCAAAAAATGGCCGGGAGTTGTGGCGGGCGCCTGTGGTCCCGGCTACTTGGGAGGCGGAGGCAGGAGACTCGCTTGAGCCCAGGAATTGGAGGTTGCTATGAGCTGTGATGCCATGGCACTCTACCGAGGGGGATAGCTTGAGGCTCTGTCTCAAAAAAAAAAAAAAAAGGGCAAGGGCTCTTTCCCAAACACTTTCTCTCTGTCACAAGCCTCCAAAAAAATAGGATACTTCGGCTTAATACATACAAACAGCTACACTAATCATTGAAAGTTTCTGCATGGGTTCCTTAACTATTGATTTAATGGTGTGATGCTCTAATTCACGCATGAATAAACGGACGTGTAATAAATTTATAATTTGAACTGAGTTAAGACTTATTTTCCTTGACATCCCTTATGCTAACTAGATACATGTGGGTCCTATAACACCAAGGCTAAGGTCAATTTAACATAACTAAGCGTGCTGTAAAGATCTTAGGGTCTTGAGACAAGCAAACAAGATAAAAACTGGTTACCAGTTAAGGGGCCCTGGGAAGACCCTTAACTGCTCCCAGCCTCAGTTTCTTCATCTGCATAACAGGACTAACAACAGTCCTTTCCTCATGGGTTTGCTATTTATTTCAGTACTTCATTAAATGGCAGTCACTGCTACTATTATTATCTGTTATCCTTTGAGTCATTTTATTGATGCAATATTACTTGCAGAAGATAACACCAAGTTTTTCACATAATAGTAATACTCTGTATATTTTTTAATGAAAAGCATTTGCCCACACATTAATCCGTTTGTTAAGAACTTGCTGGGGGAGAAGGCTGACATACCGGCTTTCTCTCAGCAAGTTGAGCAGGTCATCTCGAAACGTATCTCTGTTCTTTTCCAAGATACCCCGGACATCATACTGCACCTAGTTTTAAAAAAATAAGAGAGAGGTAAGAATTGATTGAAAGAATAGTTTAAGTTCAAAAGCAGCTCTTTTCAGAGCTAGACCCATGAAAATAAATCCTTTTCACAAGTTTAAGAGATGGGTCTCACTGTGCTGTCCAGGTGAAACTCAAATTCTTAGATTCAAGGGATCTTCCCCCTCAGACCCCAAGTAGCTGAGTATGTTAATCCCCTTATGACTGGCTTCTGAAACTACTGTTTTCTTTGAATATCAAACAAGCCAGTATGAATACGTATCATTAAGAAGTTACCTCTCCAGCGTAGTGTTTCACGCCAAAATTGTTGACTGCAACTCTGGGCTTCACATAAAAGTGGTTATTCTGATTTAAAAAAAAAAAAAAAAAAGTTCCATTTCAGTCACTGATTTCCTTTGACTTCCAGAGAAAACTAAACCCAACAGACAGAGCAATTCCAAAACTTCAGAATTTCGGAATACTGCATATGGTGTAACTTTTTCCCAGAACCACAGAATTCCTGACCGTGTCATTGCAATTACATTAAAAATTGAAGTTCTCTGCTCATAAAATAAACTTGGGCATATTCTGACAAGCAGCCCCAAATCTATCCCTTTATTTCAGCTTAGCACTAGTCATTGGAAAACAGCTTTGGTGTGTCAAAAAAATTAAACGTAGGAGGAGCAGTTTGGCCAACAACACTGACCCATCTTGCCTATAATCTCCAATCACAGATTTACCAGACAGGATTAAGAATTAGCGGATTTTGACATACAGCGTGCTGACTGTGTAGTTTCTCCAGTAAGGTGCTGTCTGTGGCTTGAGGGAAATGGCTTTCTTCATTGATGAGGGCCAGGAGGCCCAGTTTCTAGAAGAGGGGAGAAAAAAGACTGAATGAATTAAAAAGTGAATCCATCCCTCTCTAACTACATTAGAGCTTCCCTCTGCACTCTCTATCAGGGAGTGGTTCAAAGAAAAGGCAGACTAATGTCTGAAACAGTTCAAAATGATACACTGTAAAGAAAACCCATGAATTTAAATGTTTTTGTCACTTAATTTTATTTAAATTTATTTGTAATTCAAATGTAAATCTTTCTTAAAAAAAAAACCGGAACTCACTGCAATTTTGTGCAGGAGACTTTAACATCTGGCCTAGCTACTCCTAGTACTGGCACTGGCTTTGCTGCTAAATTAAAATCCAAGGTAAGTCAACTCCAATACCCTAGAGCTTACAATACGGAGTCCAGTGAAACAATAGGTTTGAAGCAGCCAAGTATTTAAATTCAACCCTGCACATTTACATTTATGCTTCCAAATGGCCCATTGTGTTCTGAACATTCACAGCTTTGATGTGCGTGTTCACACAAGTTATTTTGTTCCCATAAATGTGAATCAGTCCAGCTGGACACCCTTGGGACTGAACCCATTCTTCACAAATACATTACCTTCTCAATCAAGTCTAGGCATTCGCCATTGTCTATCCAGTCGATATCTTCCCACACCAATCCTTCCCTGTGGAAAGGTTTAAAAGGTCCCCGTTAATTTAAAAATATGGCTTCGGAACTATCCAACTTAGTTGCTGATTTTTTCTTTTAATTTGAAATGGAATCCTGAGTGCTTACCGGCTATATTCTAGTTGTTCTAAAGAAAAAATGTGCTTATTGAAGTATTCCTGAAGTTTTTCATTTGCATAGTTTATATTGAACTGTTCAAAGTGATTAACCTAAGGGGGCAAAGCATAAAACAGGAATCTTTAATTTCCTCACAATTACATTCAAAAGTAAAGAGACAAAAAAAAAAAAATTCTGCAGGGGTAAAAATATCAATGCTTGCTTGAAGAGATTAGTTTCACAGCAACTAATAAAAGGGAAAGAATTCAGGTGTCCGCTCTTCGGAAGCCTACCTCAAAGTTTTCAAATCCAAAGATGTCAAGGATGCCAACAGACTTGAAATCATCTTTGCCTTTGATCCGGCTGTTGATCTTCTTGATCACCCACTCAAAGCAGCGTGCGTACAGGGCCATGGCCAGGGAGTCTCTGCTGTCTACTGCCTGTGGGACGGGAGCACGCAGGCCCAGGTGAACAGGGCACCCCAGGCAGGCAAGTCCATCCCCGTCCTCCTTGGAAGATGCACACATGAAACTAGGGCAACAGCTGGGCCCCCAAAGTAAAGTAATGAATATAGATTTCTAAAGAAAGCATAAACTGGAGCCCACTTATCTACCCTAAGATTCATCAAGAATTCCTTTGAATACAGGGCTTCCAAATTCAACTTTCTATGTTGAGCCACATGTAAGAACCCAAGCCAATAAATATTATCAGGTTTAAAACAATAATGAAGACCTGAGGTTTTTTCCTTTTATCATCATTTTTTTTTTTTTTGAGACATCATGTCATTTTGTCACCCTCAGTAGACTGCTGTAGCATCATAGCTTACAGCAACCTCAAATACTTGGGATCAGGTGATCTTCTTGCCTCAGCCTCCCAAGTAGCTCCGACCTTAGGCACCTGCCCCAGCGCCCAGCTACTTTTAGAGATGGGGTCTCACTCTTGCTCAGGCTGGTCTCAAACTCCTGAAAGTAGGTGATTGACCTGCTTCAGCCTCCCTGAGTGTTAGGTTTAAAGGTATGAGCCACCCCGCCTGGACCCTGTCATCTTTTTTCACTGTGTACTTTGCACATCCAAAGGTTTCCTTCATGAGATGATTGACATTTTTACTTATCCAATTAAGAAACATACCGGGAGGCCTAACTCATATAAATTGGCTGAAGGCAGCAGCAGAGGCAAAAATAAATCCAGCATACCGTGGCACCGCTTTCCCTCATTGTAAGAATAATCACAGCTACTGCTTATTTAGTGCTTATTCCACCCCAGACATTAAGTATGTAGCATATATTTACTTTTATCCTTACAAGAATCCTATGCATTAGGCATGATAATTATTCTTGTTTTACAGAGGAAGAAACTGAGGCACAGTGAACAAATTTACCAAGAAGAGAAAGGAGTTTAAGTGTAAGGTTCAAGAGTCAAACTCAGACCCACCCTCTTCAACACCAGGTTACACTATCTCTTGGACAATAATTCAATAGCTTTGTCTAGTCCCAGTATCTCTGTATTTTGACTGCGAACCAGAGTCATTTGAACAATTTATTATGGTTCCTTTTTCAGATCCAAGCCATGGACCTGAAAACCCAGCACGTCTTTTAAGACAAGCTTGGCTGGCAAAGGGTGTGCACCTGCTGAACACTGAGAGGCGTGAGGATCTCTTCTCCCCTGAGGAACATTGATCTCTGGGTCAGAGCATCTGTGAGCTGCGTCGGGTCCAGCCCAAGTAACTCTGCAGACCTGCCCAAAGCTGAAAATGAAGAATAAAGCAAAGTGAACCCACAGGCCTCAGGAAGCTAACCACACATAGCAACACCTAAAAGTAGAGACATTCCTGAATCCCTTAAGCAGAAATCATAAAGCACACAGTCTACGGCTAAGGTGTTCACTCCTACTGTCTAGGTTAGTAGCAGAGAACCCGGTGCTTGGACAAAAATGTGATGCCGTAACCCCATCATGTCTCCTATGCCCGTCAGAATTTGGGATAATTTTCATTAATAACAATGAGATGTTATTTGCTTTTTAACTCTTATCTTCTCACCAGTGTACAGAAGAGCTTTTCAAAGCCTACGCAGCATATTTCAACAGACTAAATGCCGAAGCAGATACGAGAATCCACTGTCTTTTACTACATCCGACATTAAGGAAATTTGCCTAAAGATAAGACAATGTAACCATTTTCACTGACTTTTTCTGTTTTGGAAAATAGTCTTTTCAATAAAAATATATTTATTTTAATATTAATGGGTTTATTATTCTTACTTTTAAGTGAATTAATGAATGGTTTTGAGTCTTTCAGCTCTAACTTCTAACACACTAAATATTGGCAGATGTAACCCACATAAACAAAAGCTCTTTGGGGATTCTATGATTATTCAGAAGATGATGAGGTGTTGAGAGGGACCAAATGTTTCAGAACTACTTACCTACGGTACTGGGTTCCTCTGTTTGAGAACTACTGACCTACAGTACTAGGTTCCTCCTTTGAACTTGAACTCATCCTGAGTTCAAGAGATGATATCATGGTACCTAATGTTGGGTCCAGCCCAAGTATCTTGAAATCATCCTGTTACCATGATATCATCTCTTGCTCTTATCAGAAAAGTTTTTAAAATACATAAATCACACCAGGCAAATGACAAGTGACATGGCTAGGCAGGTGTTAACACATTTTATCTTGACAACAAATCTCCGAGACACAGTACAGGTAAGAAGCCACTAGCAAGGAGAGGACTAATAACACAGGGACTAGCTTGTGGCTGGGCTGGGCCATGGACCAGGCATTCTGTCTGGCAAAGCTCCACTCTTCAGCACAGCACTATGTCAGCACTTGGTAACTATGAAAAACCACATCACAGCACTATGCCACCTGACCAACATTTTTTTCTTACATCAAATACTCATTGCTCATATGTCCACTTATTTGGCCCATTTTCCTTCTTTTTTTTTTGAGACAGAGCCTTACTATGTGCCCTCGGTAGAGTGCCGTGGCATCATAGCTCACAGCAACCTCAAACTCTTAGGCTTAAGCAGTTCTCTTCCCTCAGCCTTCCAAGTAGCTGGTACTATAGGCACCCAGTTATTTTTTTGTTGTAGTTGTCACTGTTGTTTAGCAGGCCCAGGCCTGGTTCGAACCCACCAACCCTGGTCTATGTGGCTTGTGCCCTAACAACTGAGCTACGGGCACCGAGCCCCCAGTTTCCTTCTTTAAGGACGAGAACATTGCCACCATCCCAATTCAATGGTCATGGTTTACGTGCTTTGACGCTTTATTAGCTGACACTTCATCAGATATAGTAAACGTTCTATGGATACCTATGCCAGGGGTCTGGGAACTTCTGTAAAAGACCAGTCAATAAGTTAGGTTTAAATTTTCTCTGAGAAAAAAGCCAAGGAAGGGAGGGAGGCAGGGAGGCAGACGCTTGCCTGTTTTGAAGGAAACCTGTGCCCCTCCAGCAGTGATGAATTCTATGTTCCCGAGATGCAGTATCCCGGCCAGCAGCCTCAGGACCTCCCGGACTTCCTCCTTGCTGAACTGCATCACCTCCATCGCCATCTGGAAGAGAAGAAACACACTGGATATTGTTTTTTTTCACAACGAAGAAAATAAGGAACTATCGTGACGACAAAATTACTGGGTGCTGTTCTAAAGGTAAGGACACGAGAAACAGGTGCCTAACCACTCCCTTTAAAAATGACAAAGACTTTACATACAGAAAAGGGAGATAAGCCGGGCACAATGGCTCACACCTGTAATCTCAGCACTCTGGGAGGCCGAGGCAGGTGAGCTCAGGAGTTTGAGACCAGCCTGAGCAAGAGTGAGACCCCATCTCTACCAAAATTAGAAAAATTAGCCTGGTGTTGTGACTTGGGAGGCTGAGGCAAGAGGACTGCTCAAGCCCAAGGGTTTGAGGTTGCTGTGAGCTATGGATGCCAGGGCACTCTACCCCCCTGCCCCCCCAGAAACAGAGAGAGAGAAAGAAAGAGCTATAGCGTGGTCAGTGATAACCCAATAGACCTCCCTATGTACAAGTCTATTTATGCTATAAGAGAATTATGTCAGGGAATCACAGTAATGACACTGATAAAGAAATATTTTTTCTATAGCCATCAAAACATAGGGAACGTTTACTATTTGCTGTATACATAAACATTCAGAGGCAGGGATCTGACAAGCGGAGAGGGCTGGCACACTTCACGAGACTCCTCCAGTGTAACATCTGGGGGTTTGTCTCAGGGGTTAGATGAGACAGGGACCCACGCAGCCGGAACAGAATTCTCTGTCGGGAATTCCACAGACTGGGCAGAGCCTTTTGCTCCTTTTCTCCTAGGCACTGATAGAAAATCCGCATAGATCTGGATGTATCTTCCCCAGACATTCATCACATCTCTACTTTAAATTTCTCCAAAGGATTTTTAACTTTTGTCTTGGCGTCAGGCTACTGAGTGGAAGTTAACATAATTCTGTTTGAGGGGAGATAAAAATAAATAGACACTTATAGGGCTTTGTTACCAACAAGCATCAAAACAACTTAAGCCAGGTGTTTTCTGAATCATATCTAAACTTTGCTCATTTTCCATTGTGATCGAGAACACAATCTAGTGAGGAAGAAGGCTATTAAAAAGAAAACCACCTACGCACGAGTGTGTGTGCGCCCAGACACACACACACAACCCTGAGGGCAGAATTGTCCGCAGTGCTGACGAAAATGACCCACAAAGAGAACTGGGGCCCATACAATGAGCACAGGAAACTGGGAAGAAGGAAACCATGCCCCACTTTGAAGCAATAGCAATTGCAAAAGGAAACAACTGCATATTATTATTATTTTCCAAGACAAGGTCTGGTTCTTACTCAGGTTGGTCTTGAACTCCTGAGCTCAAACAATCTACCTGCCTCAGACTCCCAGAGGGCTAGGATTACAGGCATGAGCCATTCCGCCCAGCCAGAAGTGCAGATTTTAAAATGTGAGTTTAATTTCTTTACAAGGAAAAAGTAATAATACTAGGGAGGAAAAAAGCAAACAATGGAGACAGAAACAAGGAAAAGCTCCTCTAGAAAATACATGAGCACCGAAAATAAAACAGGCATGTCTTGCAGGGAGAAACCCAAATCCAGAGTAAATGCACTTCCTTCCTAGAATTCAGACATGCAAATTCAAGGACACAGAGATCACTTCTATTATATTATCAAAGACCTTCTGAATGATAAACTTCAAGATGGGTAGGAAAGGAACATTTATATACTGGTTGACAATCCTATAAATTAGCATAATCTTCTTGGAAAACGATACGATTATGTGACAATGTTGTGCTAGGTCACATGTGCACATGTTATAATTTTAATATCTGAAAAAACAAAACAGCAAAGACTCAAAGAGGTTAGACAATTTTCTGAAGGGTTGCACAACCAGGATTCAAACTCAGGCCCAGCTGACTCAAGGTCTATGAACTTATTATCCACCTAAATGTATGATTTTTCTCAGGACATAAAATATAAATCTATGTAATCTCCAATAATTTCAGTGCTGAAAATTTGTTCCAAGCAAAGTGAAAAACAGAGGCTTTATAAAATAGTTACAACAGTGTTACCTTAACAAGTTTCAAGGAAAAAACCAATTCTAGCTATGCTACCACAGGACAAACAAATACGTTCAACAAACTTACAAAAAGATTGTACAGTTTTTAAAAGAAACTATGAACATTATAGAGAAACACAATTATATTTATGATAGCTGTCCATAAAAAGTAAAAACCATATTTTTGTACCTATAATTGTTTTAAAAATTCAGGCTGGGAAGAAAATTTACAAAATTGTAAACGGTTTGTGATAGTTATTATTGGAGGTGAATTGTGAGTTAATGGTATCGGTAGGTCATAAACATTATGTTCTATCGTGTTTTTTGATGTTGTTGGCAATAAGTTTACAATAAAAAGTGAGATGTTTAAGGGGTGAACAGATAAATAAACCACTGTCTAGTCAATGGAATTTAAAAAAAAGAATAGTGATATCAGCCTTGTGGATCCCTGGAGGAAGCTGGATATAACAGAATACAGACTGGATCATTTTGCTTGCCTGAAACTCTAAGGAAGACAAACTATACTACAAGGACTTAGTTCAGGAGCAGCAGTTTCTCAGGGGGCTGGGATGGGTGGCTGGGATTGTCTAAGAAGGGGCAAAGAGGAACTTTCCAGATGCAGAATTGTCCTTAGTCTTGATCATGGTTGGGGGTATGTGGGTGT
The DNA here is from genome assembly GCA_963574575.1 of Galagoides demidoff. Classification (NCBI taxonomy): domain Eukaryota; kingdom Metazoa; phylum Chordata; class Mammalia; order Primates; family Galagidae; genus Galagoides; species Galagoides demidoff. Next base: position 12,864 of record CAUYQV010144080.1, read on the forward strand.
ATGTACATTCAAAAGTCATTGAAATGCAGCAGGGCATGGTGGCTCGAGCCTATAATCCTAGCACTCTGGGAGGGGGAGGAGGGGAATTGCTTGAGCTCAAGAATTCCAGACCATCGTCAACAAGAGGGAGATCCCATCTCTACCAAAAATAGAAAAACTAGATAGGCTTTGTGGAGGACACCTATAGTCTCAGTTATAATCCTAGCACTCTGGGAGGGCGAGGCAGGAGGATCATTGAGGTTGGAGTTTGAGGTTGA
>CAUYQV010144081.1:0-23597 GCA_963574575.1 Galagoides demidoff
CTGCTGGTTCCATGCCTGGCCATACATTCCATATGCAGGTACTTGCCAACCATTAGGCATGTACTGGCCAATTTGCTGTGCATTTCCATACCATTGGCCCCACTGGCCATATGGTTGTGGATATCCAATTTGATTCTGCTGCTAAGTAAAATTATAACAGATAATTTAGTATTATTTGAAGTTATTTGTATAGATACACAGTCCTAATATTATCACCACAAATAATTAGCCAAAACATATATGGCTATAATTAAAATGATAGAATAGTAGTTTAGTAAGTGACTAGTAGAAAATTAAAAGTTTTACTGCTTACAAGATGCTCTGAATGGCACAGTTTTTTTAAGGCAGCAGGTGACTGCCCTAGTAATAAATATTAAACTCAGTATGTTTAAGTACTTATTCCTTTACTCAGCTTACCTAAGAAAACTATACAGTTTAGGATTTTCTTATTCCCACTTGTGTGCTGAATTTACAACTTCCTCATAGACTTTGTGGTATCAAGTTTGAACCACTAAAGCTGCTTGGAAGAACAAAAAGCAGTAAACTCTAGAAGAAAATGTCTAAATATATTTATAGCATTATTTTTATTTCAGCTGAAAAAGATTTAATACCCTGTTAGATTTGTCAGAGTACTTTATTTATTTAGAGACAGAATCTCACTTTGTCACCCTGGGGTAGAGTGCTGTGGCATCATAGCTCACAGCAACCTCAAACTCTTGGGCTAAAGAGATCCTCGTGTCTCAGCTTCCCAAGTAGCTGAGACTAGGTGCTCACCAAATACTCAGCTAATTTTTTTCTATTTTAGTAGAAATGGGTTCTCATTCTTGCTCAGGCTGGTCTCAAACTCCTGAGTTCCCCTGATCCTCCCACTTTGGTCTCTCAGAGTGTTAGGATTGCAGGTATGAGCCATTGTACCCAGTCCTTTCTGAGCATTTTAAAATCCACTGTGTGAGCATGAATCAACTGACACACTCACGTTCCTCATGTCACCACTGCAATCCATGAACCCCACTGTGGGACATACACACAGGAAGAGCCCTCATATACTATCATTTTAGCTATAAACTTATTAACAAGGATTATCAAAAAATCTTCATTTTAAAATAACCTGATTATGTAGTATTAGCCCAGAAATTACTTCTTAAAGTTAAGAACCCTCTTACCTGTTGCACAGGATTTACCATATCAAGAGTTTCTTTGCCCCAGTAGCATTTCACAACGTGACCTTCAATGGTAGTGCCATTAACAGAAACAATCGCATGTGCTGCACTTTCATGGGAATTGAACCTATTGAAAACAATATTAAAAATCACCAATACAAATTTCTTTAAATATTTATGAATAGAACCTTTTTATATTTTTTTGAGACACAGTCTCACAATGTTGCCCTCTGCAGAGTGTTGTGAAGTCACAGCTCACAGCAACCTCAAACTCTTGGGCTTGAGCAATTCTCTTGCCTAAGCTTCCCGAGTAGCTGGGACTACAGGTACTCTCCACAACACCCAGCTATTTTTTGGTTGGAGTTGTCATTGTTGTTTTAGCAGGTCTGGGCCAGGCTCAAACCCGCCAGCCTCGGTGTATGTGGCTGGCACCCTACTCACTGAGCTACGGGCACCCAGCCAATAGAACCTATTTTTAAAATTCCAAGTGTAGGGCTAAGCGCAGCGCCTCATGCCTATAATCCTAGCTCTCTGGGAGGCCAAGGTGGATGGATTGCTTGAGCTCACTGGTTCAAGACCAGCCTAAGCAAAGGCAAAACCCTGTCTTGAATTAAAATAGAAAAACGGAGGCAAGAGGATCACTTGAGCACGAGTTGGAGGATGTAGTGAGCTATGATGCCACAGCACTCTACCCTGGGTAACATCTTGAGACTCTGTCTTAAAATAACTAACTAACTAACTAAATAAATAAATAAAATAAAATTCCAAATGTAGAAGAAAAGAAAAGAAAACTCAAGGTGAATTTGAAATAAAACAGGCAATTTACATAAAAGAATCAAAAAATGGCTTAATTACTTTTTTTTTCTTCACTATGTCGACCTCAGTAGAAAGCCATGGTATCTGAGCTCACAGCAACCTCAAACTCTTTGGCAATTCTCTTCCCTCAGCCTCCCAAATAGCTAGGACCACACGAGCCTGCCACAACACCTGGCTATTTTTTGGTTACAGCTGTCATTGTCATTGTTGTTTAGCAGGCCTGGGCCAGGCTCAAACCCACCAGCCTCGGTGTATGTGGCCGGCACCCTACTCACTGAGCTATGGGCGCCAAATCAATGACTTATTTTCTTTGCTATTTTTTTCTCAAAGATTTTATAGTTCTGGAGAAACCTGTGTTAACAGAGAATGTGTTTTCTTAGACTTGTGTTGAAAAACAGGAGCTATAGGGTGGCACCTGTGGCTCAGTGGGTAGGGTGCTGGCCCCATATATTGAGGGTGGCGGGTTCAAACCTGGCCCTGGCCAAACTGCAACAAAAAAAAATAGCCGGGCACTGTGGCAGGCGCCTGTGGTCCCAGCAACTCAGGAGGCTGAGACAAGAGAATTGCCTAAGCCCAGGAGTTGGAGGTTGCTATGAGCTGCGTGATGCCATGGCACTCTACCGAGGGCGATAAAGTGAGACTCTGTTTCTACAAAAAAAAAAAAAAGAAGAAAGAAAGAAAGAAAAAGAATAACAGGAGCTATGAAAACAAAAAATGCAGGGGCAGCACCTGTGGCTCAAAGGAGTAGGGCACTGACCCCATATGCCGGAGGTAGCAGGTTCAAACCCAACCCTGGCCAAAAACTGCAAAAAAAAAAAAAAAAAAAATGCAGCCAGGCACTGTAGTTTATACCTGTAATACTAACACTCTGGAAGGCTGAGGTGGGTGGTTTGCTTCAGCTCACGAGTTTGAGACCAGACTGAGCAAAAGTAATACCCCGTCTCTATAAAAATAGAAAACTAAGGCAAGAGGATCACTTGAGCCTAAGACTTGAAGGTTGCTGTGAGCCATGATGCCACCCACTCTACCCAGGCCAACAGCTTGAGACTCTGTTTCAAAAAATAATCAATAATTATTATCAGCGCCTGTAGCTCAGTGGTTAGGGCACCAGTCACATACATGAGGGGCTACGACACCATGACCCTCTACCGAGGAAGACATAATAAGACACTTTCTCAAAAAAAAAAAAAAAAAAAAAAGCCATATGCTAGAGAAATTTCTATTTCTTTACAACCAAGGTAAATTTTTAAGAAAATAGGTAAGGTGGGTGGCACCTGTGGCTCAGTGGGTAGGGTGCTGGCCCCATATACCGAGGGTGGTGGGTTCAAACTTGGCCCTGCTCAAACTGCAACAACAAAGAACAAAAAATAGCCAGGCATTGTGGCCGGCGCCTATAGTCCCAGCTACTTGAGAGGCTGAGGCAAGGGAATCGCCTAAGCCCAAGAGCTGGAGGTTGCTATGAGCTGTGACAACACAGCACTCTACCAACAGTGACAAAGTAAGACTTTGTTTCAAAAAAAGAAAATCAGTAAGGTAGTGTTCAAAAATTACTGGTTTTTAAAAAACCAACCTTACCGAACAAATGAATATCCTTTATCTGGAAAGACACGGATTTCCATTATTTGTCCAAATGGTGAGAAAGTCTGACGCATTAGTTGTTCTATTAGACAAGAAACAAAAAGAAACCACATTAAGTTACCTTAAAATCCTACAAATATTAAGCTCTGAAGTTTATAAATTTATGACATACAGTAGAGTTTCTATACCTGTTAGCCCAGAAGTTACACCTCCACAGTATACTGTACAGTTGCTTGGACTAGACTGATTTACAACTTCATCATATGACAGCTGTTTGGTGTTAGCTGGGGAGAAAAAAAGTTTGTATCTTTAATTCATTAAATAAATGTTCAGAAAGAGAAAAACAGAATTAACTACACTACTGTAATGGTAATATTTATCTTGATCAAAATGCATACATAAGACATATTACACTTGAATTTAGGATTAAACCTCCCCCAAGAATATCTAAAAAATTACCCAGCATTCTCTATTTAAAGGAGACTTGACATTAGAGATAATATTATTTATAATTACAAAAATGAAAACTAAGTACATTTTTGAACAGTAGTCTTGATTTGCTTCTCATCTATTTCTGCAATAAGTCTCCGGGAACAGCTCTAACATTTAAAATCTAGTGTATTTTTCTCCAAAATTCCACATTTCCTTTTCTTCTCCAATACACCTACACTCATATGTACTCTTTGGAGCTGGAGGCTTTCGGGTTGCCCAGTTAGTTCTGATTTGTCTTCCACCAAGCCACTGGCCACCCATCTGTTGAATGGCGTTTTCGGCATCCTGTTTCACACAACATTGGAAATAACAAAGAAGCCACTGTAAGTTGATGTTAAAGAACTTTCAGCAGTAGAGAAAACTTAGTGCTTTCCAAGAATGTTTTTAAAGTAAAAATGCCTTATGAAATACAAAATGTAACTTTCCTAAAATGCTCTTTTAATTTTCTTTTATGTGGTTACCAGACTCTGGGAATGTTAATTATTTGAGAAAGTCATGAGCCTAATGAGGTAGATGTTATAAAGTTCACACAACAATTCAAGACTATTAAGAATGGACATCTGGGCTCGGCACCTGTGGCTCAATCGGCTAAGGCAGCAGCCACATACACCTAAGGTGGTGGGTTCGAATCCCCAGCCCAGCCCGCCAAACAATGATGGCTACAACCAAAAAATGGCCAGGCGTTGTGGCGGGCGCCTGTGGTCCCAGGTACTTGGGAGGCGGAGGCAGGAGACCCACTTGAGCCCAGGAGTCGGAGGTTGCTGTGAGCTGTGATGCCACAGCACTCTACCTAGGGGCACAGCTTGAGACTCTGTCTCAAAAAAAAAAAAAGAATGGACATCTGGCCGGCACCTGTGGCTCAAAAGGGTAGGAAAGGCACCGATCCCACATGCCTCCCATATGCCGGAGGTGGCGGGTGTTCAAACCCAGCCTGGCCAAAAAAAAAAAAGAATGGATATCTTTGCTTGGTACCTATAGCTCAAGCGGCTAAGGCGCCAGCTACCTATACCAGACCTGGAGGATTCAAATCCAGCCCGGGCCTGCCAAACAACGACAACCACAACCAAAAAAAAATGCTGACACCTGTAGTCCCAGCTACTTGGGAGGCTGAGGCAAGAGAATCATTTAAGCCCAGAAGTTGGAGGTTGCTATGGGTAGTGATGCCATGGCACTCTACCCAGGGCAACAGCTTGAGGCTCTGTCTCACAAAAAAAAAAAAAAAAAGAATGGACATCTTATTTTAAACAATCCAACAAGTTTGCTAATGACAGGATTTGGTTTCTCATTTATGTAACAAGCAAATACTGAGTAGTTATGTTCTAGTGCAGGGGTCCTCAAACTTTTTAAACAGGCAGCCAGTTCACTGTCCCTCAGACCGTTGGAGGGCCAGAATGCGGGTCCCAGGACGAGTCGGTTGCTAAGAAGGATAGGCAGTGGCAGCAAAAACACCCGGCGGGCCGGATAAATGTCCTAGGACGGCCTCATGTGGCCCGGAGAGAGAGAGAGAGAAAAGAAAAGAAAAAGAAAAAGAAAGAAAGAAAGAAAATAGGCTCAGTGCCTAAAGCACAATGGTTATGGTGCCAGCCACATGCACCGAGGCTGGCAGGTTCGAACCTGGCCCCAGCCAACTAAACAACAATGACAACTGCGACAAAAAAATAGCCAGGCATTGTGGCAAGCACCTGTAGTCCCAGCTACTTCAGAGGCTGAGACAAGAGAATAGCTTGAGCCCAAGAGTTTGAGGTTGCTGTGAGCTGTGATGCCATGGCACTCTACCAAAGGTGACACAGTAACACTCTGTCTCAATGGAAAAAAAAAGAAAGAAAGAAAATATTTCAAATACACTGATGTATAGTTTTTTGGTTTTTTTTTTTTTGAGACAGAGTCTTACCATGTGCCGTGGTGTCACAAATCAGTAACCTTAAGCTCTTGGTCTTTTTCTTTTGCAGTTGTCTTGTTTAGCTGGCCCAGGACAGGTTTGAACCCGCCTGGGCGTTATGTGGTAGGCACCCTACCCACTGAGCTATGGGTACCGCCCTGATGTACAGCTTTATTAAAAGTTCCCACTTAGGCTCAGCGCCTGTGGCTCAAGCAGCTAAGGTGCCAGCCACATACACCTAAGGTGGCGGGTTCGAATCCCCAGACCGGGCCCGCCAAACAACAATGATGGCTGCAACCAAAAAATGGCCGGGTGTTGTGGCGGGTGCCTGTAGTCCCAGCTACTTGGGAGGCTGAGACAGGAGACTCCCTTGAGCCCAGGAGTTGGAGGTTGCTATGAGCTGTGATGCCATGGCACTCTACCCAGCCTCTCTCAGAGGCTCTGTCTCCAAAAAAAAAGTTCCCACTTATGGCTCAGTGCCTGTGGCTCAAGTGGCTAAGGTGCCAGCCATGTACACCCAAGGTGTCAGGTTCGAACCTAGCCTGGGCTTGCCAAACAACAATGATGGCTGCAACAACAAAAAAAAATGTTCCCACTTACTGGCTTGGCGCCTGTAGCTCAAGTGACTAAAGCGCCAGCCACATACACCAGAGCTGGCGGATTCCAATCCAGACCGGGCCTGCCAAACAATGACAAGTACAACCAAAAGACAGCTGGGCATTGTGGCAGGTGTCTATAGTTCCAGCTACTTGGAAGCCTGCGGCAAGACAATCAATCACTTAACCCCAGGAGTTGGAGGTTGCTGTGAGCTGTGATGTCATAGCACTCTACCTAGGGCAACAAAGTGAGACTCTGTCTCCAAAAAAAAAGTTTCCACTTATCACAGCATTTTATTAGGTACTTTTTAATTATCATGGAACATATTACAGGGAGATAATAAATTAAATCCATATATGAGATTTTCAACATCTACCTTTGTCTAATAATCTAAATATCTTTACTTTCTATATTACAAAAACTTTTTTTTTCTTTTTGAAATAGAGTCTTCCTTTGTTGTCCAGGCTAGAGTGCTGTGGCCTCATCCTAGCTTATAGCAACCTCACGCTCCTGGGCTCAAGTAATCCTCCTGTCTCAGCCTCCCATGTAGCCAGGAGTATAGGTGAGTGCTACAATGCCCAATTAATTTTTTTTTTTTTTTTGAGATAAAGTCTATGTTACCCTCAGTAGAGTGCCATGGTGTCACAGCTCTTGCTTCAGCCTCCCAACTGGCTGGGACTACAGACACCTGCTACAATGCCTGGCTATTTTTTGTTGCAGTTGTCATTGTTGTTTAGCTGGCCTGGGCCAGGCTCAAACCTACCAGCCTCAGCGTATGTGACTAGCAGCATTACCAGAGCCATGTCCAGTTAATTTTTCTATTTTTTTAATATAGATAAAGTCTTGCTTTGCTCAGGCTGGTCTCAAATTCCTGACCTCAAATGATCTTCCTGCCTTGGCCTCCTAACAAAACCTTTTCATCAGTATTCTGCATGCATCATATGCTAAATAAATGGTAAGTAAATAATGAAACAGAAAAAGCTATATTCTGGTGAGGTGCTAATTATCAGTAAAATGAACAATGGCAAATAAAATAAAAATTAATGAAAACAGAGTATTTCCTTTCTTAATTCTTAAAATTAGCACTGCACATGCACATCTGATTGAGCTCACCCATTTGTTGAAAAAGGAGACAAAGCCATATCCTTTAGACTTTCCTGTCGCCATGTCTTTTACCACTCGGGCATCTCTGAAATCAGAAACAATCAAAAGTTTAGGTCTACAAACTGTCTTTGGATATAAAATGAGAATTGCACACACAACTCATTTTATATGTTTTACCTTCATTAAAGTGAACCTTTAATGCAAATTCACCTTTTATTCTATAAAATTTATCATCTATTAGCAAATGAGTCTTAATTATGTAAACATGCAAATCAATAACTTCTTAAATAGATATGCATATATACATTGTATAGAAATTGTCTCCCCCTTCACAAGTTTTTTAAACTTTTAAATATTAAGCATGGTGAAAGTAGCTAGTCACATGAATTATTTAACCACTTAGAAGGTTCACAGGCACATTAAATGAATGGCTTTCTTTAACCATGCAATTTATAATTTGGTATTTGACACTATATTCTACCTATGTGAAAAACTTAAAATAGAAAACTAGAAATTAAAGAATGAAAAAGTTGTAGATTCTCTAGACTAAATATATTCCGTTTTTTCTCAGATCAATCTACACCCCCCTTCTGGACTAGAGTAAATTTTGAAAACTTGACATTTTTAGAAATGTTAAATCACTGAAGAAAAACACTAAACACACACTAAACTATATACGAAAAGATTTTACTGAATTTTATAATATAATATTCACATAAAATTGATCGGAAACTATAAGATATATAAGCAAAATTTTAAAAAGTCAGAAAGTAAAAAAGCACGCCAACATTTATCCACTGTGAACCGTAGCTTGTAGTTAGCCAGGGCAATTCTGTCCATTCTTCAGAGACACTCTGCAAAATAACCAGAGCCCTATTATTTGAGATTGAGTAAAAACCCAGCCATGATAGCTAAAACTCCATACCTCAAAAAATTGGACTCAAATTGTGCTTCACAGGCAATCTGCTTTTAAGTTAGCCAGGTATGTCACAATGCTTGTTCTCTCAGGACACATGAACAAAACAGGCACTTTTACAACAAAAACCCAAGTCAGAAAGCCATGCAATGTAATTTTATATTAAAGTATACATAAGCATATTTCAGATTAATTTGAGTGATTTAATAAGTGTTTAGGGTCAAAATGACAAAGAGGTGATGGTGAAAAGGGAAAACTAATGCAAGTTATTCTCAAAATGCAAAAATATTTATTAAATTATCTGTATGGTACACATGCATTTAACTTAGTAACTGAGTCACTTCTATATCATAATTTGTTAGTCTACCCTCTATACTCAAGGAACAGAAAGTTTAAACTGTGTAAATCAGGACGAGTACTACACTTTTCATACTATGTATTTTAACAGACCACTGTTTTATCACACATCTTGAATAATAAGTCAAGCACTGCTATAGGCACTCTAAAGAGAATATCTGAGTATTACAGGAACCTTTCCATATATAGTTATCAGCTTATCTCCGTTAACAACAACAACAACAACAAAAAAAAGAAATAGGAAAATATGCTACCACCTGCCAAATGATTCTTCTAAATTTAGGAAAACTACCTCCTTCTTTCACTTAAAACCAAACATTATACATTACCTCAACTAAAAACTTATAAAACTTAAAGACCTTACCAAAAAAACCCAAAACCACTGTATACATAAATATATATGGGACCATAAAAAATATCTCCAAACTAAAAATATAATACCAGAACATACCTAACAAAAAGGAATTATCAGTCCCTGATTTTTTTTTTTTTTGAGACAGAGTCTGACTATGTCGCCCTCAGTAGAGTGCTATGGCATCACAGCTCACAGCAACCTCATACTCTTGGGCTCAAGTGATTCTCTTGCCTCAGCCTCCCAAGTAGCTTGGACTACAGGTACCCGCCACAACATCCGGCTATTTTTTTGTTGCTGCAGTTGTCATTGTTGGTTAGCTGGCCTGGGCTGGATTTGAACCCACCACCCTTGGTGTATGCGGCTGGTGCCACAACCACTAACCATTGTGCTATGGGTACTGAGCCAATCCATGATTTTAAAAGTCACGAAACTGCTAAAATTTGGAGGTCATTTAACTTAAACTTATCAATTATGACATAATTTTTGTCTAATCCCAAATTAAAATTCCCATGTTTTAAAAAAAGTTACTTTAATTAAAATCAAAGCATTTAATAAAATAGTTATTTAATCTGTTCACAATGTTAGAAAAAGGTTTTTCTTTACTTTTTTTTTTTTTGGTAGAGACAGAGTCTCACTTTATCACCCTTGGTAGAGTGCCGTAGCATCACACAGCTCACAGCAACCTCCAACCCCTGGGCCTAGGTGATTCTCTTGCCTCAGCCTCCTGAGTAGATTGGGCTACAGGGCTTTTTTTCTTTTTTAGATACAGGAAATGTCAGCCTCAAAAAAATTTAACTCTTATTTACTAATCTTATTTTTTTTTTATTGAGACAGAGTTTCACTTTGTCACTCTCGGTAGAGTGCCCTGGTGTCATAGCTCACAGCAACCTCATAAACTCTTGGGCTCAAGTGATTCTCTTGCCTCAGCCTCCCTGCTAGCTGGGACTACAGGTGCCTACCATAATGCCCCGCCAGTTTGTTGTTGTTTTTGTTTAGAAGGCCTGGGCAGGGTTCAAACTCACCAGCCCCGGAGTATGTGGCTGGGACCCTAACCCATGAGCTATAGGCACCCCGCCCTACCTTTTTTGAGACAGATTCTCAAGCTGTCACTCTGGGTATAGTGCCATGGTGTCATAGCTCACAGCAACTTCCAACTCTTGGGCTCAAGTGATCCTCCTGCCTCAGTTTTTCTATTTTTTTTTTTTTTTAATTTTTGGCCAGGGCTGGGTTTGAACCCGCCACCTCTGGCATATGGGACCAGTCCCCTAACCTTTTGAGCCACAGGCACTGGCCCCAGTTTTTCTATTTTAGTAGAGACAGGATCTTGGTTTTGCTCAGGCTGGTCTCGAACTCAAGAGCTCAAGCAATTCACCCACCTCAGCCTCACAGAGTATTAGGATTACAGGCGTGAGCCACCACACCTGGCTTTATTAATTAATCTTTAAAAGGGATTCACTGAGGAAGTAGCAGCAAAAATCTAGTTCAGCGTTCTTAAATGCATGGTTCTGTGGCTACTCTCCACACCAAATGAAAACACAAAATTTTGAACGCAGAGATACAGAGCCCTTGAGAGGTCAAAGCTTAAGACCTTCCAAGTCTAGGTATTTAATAACCATTACTAAAACACTAAGGTTAAAAAGAACAATTAATTAAAACTTTATTTTCCTAATCACTCCTTACAAAGAAAAATATCCTCTAACAGAAAAGTCCATTTATAAATCCTAATCTTGTGACTGCCTTTAAAATTGGCCACTTCTTGGTCACTATGAATTGTCATCCTCTTACCAGTGAACTACGTTAACTTTTCAAATGAAAACTCCCCAAAATTCATCACCAATATTAACGGCATTTATTTACCTTCCAGTCTCCCTCATGTTCATTCACATCTCTACTGTTACTATGTTCAAACCAAACCAGAGCTAGTCTTTCCTTTTTATTATTCTAGCTAGAACAATAAAAAAGCAACCAGAAACCCTATGAAAATTTTCTAACTTCAACAATCACTCCTAAGAAAGTACTACTAAAAGCTGTTACTCTTACTCTAATACAATATGCTTTTCAAAGTATTAAAGTTCTTTCTATGATGGATGCTACCTCAAGTAAGTTAATTACAGAGGACTTAAAATGGATGATTAATCACAAGTGCAAGCAAGACAGTGCCTCACAAAATACTGTAAGGCACTACTATTGCTAACAATTTAGAAAAAGGGGGTAAATACCTAGAAAACTGTATTTAGTAACTGCTTTTTCTAGTCTGTTAAGGTTTCTTTCTTTTAAAACATATTAACACAAAATGCATGGTATCATAGAAGTGCCCAAGGGAATCTAAGTTTCTTGGTCAAAGCACAAATTATTAGATTATCACCAAGCAAGGTATTTATATAAGAAATATTACAGTTCTTGTATTTGTCTCTTAAAAGTTTATGCTAATTGAAAAAGGATTTTAAGATAATTGAAGACCAAATATAGATTTATTCATCAATGAAAGGATAATCTTTGGCTATTAACGTCTGGAATAATCTCTAAACAGATAATACATTATATTCAATTGTTAAAAATTAATGTCCAAAATTCACAATAGAATTATTTTCAAATTAATGTAAGATTGTTTCTAATGAAAAGCATTTTATTTATCTTCTGTTACTTACGATATTCTTCCAAATGGTGCAAAAGCAGCTTTTATGTCTTCAGTTGTAATTTCTGGACTGAGATCACCAACAAAGACATGGAAATGATCTTTTAAGGGTAAGGAAGGGGAAGTGAAAAGAAAAACAGAACTTTAGAATTTAACAAATACTAAAATCTCTCTAGTATTCTCAAAATGATTTATGAATTATAATAAAGTATCCATAAAACACTATCCTCTACCTATACAAATCCTATCAATTTTAAACATAATGAATCAAGGCAATAATACAGTAAAAATTTTCCTAAAAAGCCTATGATATATCTAACTAGAAACTGACAGTTATATTTCTATATACAGTCAATTATTATACTGGTCTAAGACAATAAACTAATATTATATAACAAATTTCATTTCTGCAAAAAAATTAATCACATAGTTACCATTCTAATAATAATTCTTTACTTTCATTAAGTTTACCACTATAGTAAGGCTTTATAAATTAAAATAATGTAGTGGTAATTGTGAATTACGAAGACTAGATTTGCCTCAGTTAACACAATTTACTGAAGCTAGCTACATGATATACTTGGTTTAACCATATTTTGTGAAGAACAATCAAAGAAATACCTTGCATTGCAACAGTTTGATGTTAAAGTATTTGACAGTTTTCTCAAAAGCCAACAGTTTTGGTTGCCCAGACATTACACCATTCAGTTTATGTGAATCCATGTGCAAGTGAACTAAGACTGAAGGCAACAGAATGAAAACAGTAATCCCTTCACTTTATATCAGAACCATTAAAAAAGCATTGGAGAGAAATATCTGAACTTTTTAAAAAAGACAATTCTCAAAAAAAGAAACACTTTAAAAACGCAAAATTGTTGGACCAACACTTTAAAATGGAAATATATCTATCAATTTTGACAAGGTACATTTGGAAAGAAGTTACCCATATTTGGCAGGCCTTAAGCAACATATACGGTTGCTCTCTAGGAAACAAAGTTTCAGGAGCAACTCAACCATTTGGAAGATTTGGGTATGAAGGTCAGAAGGTGACCTCAAGGAAGCAGGGTATATTGCCCTTTAGTTTGTGAGGCATCAGCTGCTACCAAGGGGATCAGAGAGCTTGGACTAAGGCATCAGCTGCTACCAAGGGGATCAGAGAGCTTGGACTAGAACTTAGTGGACAAGCCACACATGGTCAACACTGGGAAGAAGGGGTAAATATATTGCCAGAGAGACAAAAAGAAATACTATACTTCCTCCCTCCCCTCTCCCCCACCCCAGTATGAAACAAAAAACTTCAAGTGGTTAGTGAATACCCTTTCAAGAGATTTCATTTTATGTTTAAGAAGATACAATTACCTTGTGAACGCTGTGTGCTGACAACGGTACTACCTGATGACAAAGATTAGATTTGTTCTTAAATTTATTAACACAAACACATTAAATCATATCTTAGGATAACGATCAAAACATTACTGCAAACATGTATGATGATTAAATGCTTTACAATAAAACTACTGGGTCTAATAAAAAACAATGTTCATAGAGTATTAAATATACTTACTGCTTGTATCTTTCTTTTGACTGCTGGGGGTTGTTGCCCAATTCACTTTGACTTCCTAAAAAAATTTTTCTACATTTAACTTCATAAAAATCAAGCTCAAACTTAGACTTCTATTATGAACAAATAGGAAGTTATATGTTTGATAGGAAACATCCAAGGAAATGCCAGTTCTAGTCAAAGTTTAAATATTTAACTTCTAACCTAGAGTGACCAGATGTCCCGCTTCTTAACAATTTGTCCAACTTCTTAACAATTTGTCCCACGTCCTGTGGCGTTTTTAAAAAGTCCCAATTTTTGGAAAGAATGCACGAACGGGTGGGAGAACAGGAAGGGAATATACGGTTTTCGGCTGCCATGTGGCTATTTCACCAGAATATGAGTTTTATATTATTTTTGTTAATTTTATAATGTAAAACTGTAATCATAACAAATAATTGTTGGCTTGGCACCTGTGGCTCAATCGGCTAAGGCGCCAGCCACATACACCTAAGGTGGCGGGTTCGAATCCCCAGCCCGGCCCGCCAAACAACAATGATGGATGCAACTAAAAAAAAAAAATGGCCGGGCGTTGTGGCGGGCGCCTATAGTCCCAGCTACTTGGGAGGCTGAGGCAGGAGACTCCCTTGAGCCCAGGAGTTGGAGGTTGCTGTGAGCTGTGATGCCATAGCACTCTACCCAGGGGGATAGCTTGAGGATCGTCTCAAAAAAAAAAAAAACAAACAAACAAATAATTGTTGATCAGTGATTATGGAGACCTGCTTATCAAAGTTTGCATTGTTGTCAGGTCCTGCCCCGCCCTGCCCCCCGCCCCATGTTGTCCCTCTTTACAAATGTTAAAATCTGGTCACCCTATTCTAACCTACACTTAAGCAAATAGTGTTCATAAATCCTCATCTTTACACATATCTGTTAACATTCTATTGACCTTTCTTGCCTAAAGAACCAATACTTTTTGTTTTATTCTTCCCTACTACAATCCAGTATTTATTTATTTATATGTATTTATTTATTTTTTTTGAGACAGAGCCTCAAATTGTTGCCCTGGGTAGAGTGCTGTGGCATCACAGCTCACAGCAAACCTCCAACTCCTGGGCTCAAGAAAGTCTCCCGCCTCAGCCTCCCAAGTAGCTGGGACCACAGGGCCCCACCACAAGGCCTGGCTTTTTTTTGGTTGCAACCATCATTGTTGTTTAGCGGGTCTGGGCTGGATTCAAACCCACCAGCTCAGGTGTATGTGGCTGGCGCCTTAGCCAGTTGAGCCCAAGGCACCAAGCCACAATCCAGTATTTAAACCAAGCTTGAATAATTGAACAAATATTTTAATATTCACCAAATACAAGGCAACATAAAACAAACACAGGTCTCTACCAGAATTCTAAAAGCTTTATCTCACCTTTTATTAAATGTAGATACTGATTTTTTTTTTTTTTTTTGAAGATAGACTGTCAAGCTGTTGCCCTGGGTAGAGTGCCATGGCATCAACCTCAGGCTCCTGGGCTTAAGGTAACTTAAAAAAGTAAATATTGGAGGGCGGCACCTGTGGCTCAGTGAGTTGGGCGCTGGCCCCATATGCTAAGAGTGGTGGGTTCAAGCCCAGCCCCAGCCAAACTGCAATAAAAAAATAGCCAGGTGTTGTGGCGGGCACCTGTATTCCCAGCTGCTTGGGAGGCTGAGGCCAGAGAATCACTCGAGACCAGGAGTTGGGAGGTTGCTGTGAGTTGTGTGATGCCACATCAATTTACATCGGGAAAATATGTCTGACTCTGTCTCTAAAAAAAAAAAAAAAAAAAAAAAGTAAACATTTAGAACTAATATGGATTCTCTTGCCTGCCAAGAGAGCTGGGACTATAGAGTCCTCGGCCTCCCAAGTAGCTGGGACTATAGGCACCTTCCACAATGCCAGGCTATTTTTTTGTTGCAGTTGTCATTGTTGTTTCAGCTGGCCCGGGTCCATTTGAACCCACCAGTTTCAGTATATGTGGCTGGTGCCCTACCCACTGAGCTATGGGCGCTGCCCTGACTTTTTGCTATAAAATAAATACATTTCTAAAAAAGAAACAAAATCATATATAACTTAAAATTTTCCAGCTCAAGTCACCTTCTTTAATTACGACAGCTTACCTTACCCATTATCTTCCGTCCATTCATAGCAGCTAGTGCTGCAGCTGCATGACGATGCTCATGAAACTCCACAAAACAATATGGATCATTTCCAGCTGTCTGTTGAGAAGAAACAAAAGTCAATTTTAAGCTTTATTCTCCCATTACCTTAAAATTATGCAAAGATTTCCCCCCCCAAGTTTGATGCATCTATGTTATCAAACCATGGAGAATAAAAGGTCCAACCAACAAGTAAATTTTTATTTTTTTATTTTTTTGAAACAGAGTTTCACTTTGTTGCCCTCAGTAGAGTGCCAGGTGGTGTCACAGCAACCTCAAACTCTTGGGCTCAAGCAATTCTCTTGCCTCAGCCTCCCAAGTAGCTGAAACTATAGGCACCCAGAACAAATACTGGCTATTTTTTAGAGATGGGGTCTCCCTGTTGCTCAGGCTGGTCTCAGACCCACAAGCTTAGGCAATCTAGCTGCCCTGGCCTCCCAGACTGCTCAGATTACAGGTGTGAGTCACTGTGCCCGGCCTTAAATTTTTATTTTTAATTAATTTACTTTTTAAAAAATGGAATCTCACTCTGTTGTTCAGGCTATAGTGCAGTGGCGTAATCCTAGCTCACTGCAACCTCCAACTCCTGGCCTCGAAAGATCCTCCTACAACAGCCTCCCGAGTAGCTGGGACTGTAAGTGTGGTACACTACCTCAGACTAATTCAGATATCAAGTAAATAGTGGTGTGTGCCTGTAGCTCCAGCTATTTGAGAAGCTGAGGCAAAAGGATTGCTCGAGCCCAGGAGTTCATATTCAGCCTGGGCAGGGCAACATAGTGATATACTGATTCCAAAAAATAAATTAAAAAGTTTTTGAAAAAGTAAACATTCAAAACCAAACAATGAGGCCAGGCTGGGAGGCTCATGACTGTAATCCTAGTACTCCAGAAGGCTGAGGCAAGTGGATTGCTTGCTCAGGTTTGAGACCAGCCTGAGCAAGAGTGAGACTCCGCCTCTAAAAATAGTTTGGCTCGGCTGGCGCTGTGGCTCAGTGAGTAGTGGCCTGAGCACTGGCTCAATATACTGAGGGTGGTGGGTTCAAACATGGCCCCAGCCAAACTGCAACAAAAAAATAGCCGGACGTTGTGGTGGGTGCCTGTAGTCCCAGTTACTCAGGAGGCTGAGGCAAGACAATTACCTAAGCCCAAGAGCTGGAGGTTGCTGTGAGCTGTGACACCATGGTACTCTACAGAGGGTAGCAGGGTGAGACTCTGTCTCTTAAAAAAAAAAAAAATAGTTTGGCTCTAAAAATAGCCCAGTCTTGTGGCAGGAGCCTGCAGTCCCAGCTACTTGTGAGGCTGAGGCAAGGGAATTGCATGAGCCCAAGAGTTTGAGGTTGCTGTGAGCTAAGCTGTCATAGCACTGTACTGAGGGTAACCTGAGGAGACCTGTCTCAAAAAGTAAAAAAAGTAAATTAAAAAAATAAAAATAAAAATTGTCTCCCCTTGGCCAGATGCAGTGGCTCACCCCTGTAATCCTGGCACTCTGGGATGCCACAGCAGGAGGATCACTTGAGCTCAGAAGTTCGAGACCAGCTTGAGCAAGAGCCAGACCCCTAATCTCTACTAAAAACAGAAAAATTAGCTGCGCATTGTGGCAGTTGCCCGTAGTCCAAGCTAGTAGGGAGGCTGAGGCAGGAGGTTTGTTTGAGTCTTGGAGTTTGAGGTTGCTGTGAGCTCGGCTGACACTATACACTCTGGCCTGAGGCAATAAAGTAAGACTGTCTCAAAAAGCAAAAAACGACACCACCACTTTCACTTTATTAAATGTCTATTATTTTCTACCCCACTTCTTAATCTAATTGTAATATCTGAAAGTATCAGCCAACCAACTGATCACACATTAAAAAACAATTCTGGGGTGACGCCTGTGGCTCAAAGGAGTAGGGCACGGGGCTCCATATGCCAGAGGTGGCGGGTTCAAACCCAGGCCTGGCCAAAAACTGCAAAAAAAAAAAAAAAAAAAAAAATTCTGATGAGGCGGCACCTGTGGCTCAGTGGGTAGGACGCAGGTCCCATATACTGAGGATGGCGAGTTCAAACCTGGCCCCGGCTGAACTGCAACAAAAAAATAGCTGGGCGTTGTGTCAAGTGCCTGTAGTCCCAGCTACTCAGGAGGCTGAGGCAAGAGAATCGCTTAAGCCCAGGAGTTGGAGGTTGCTGTGAGCTGTGTGACACCACAGCACTCTATTGAGGGTGATAAAGTGAGACTCTGTCTCTACCAAAAAAAAAAAAAAAAAAAAAACGATTCTGATGACTCACTGCACCTTATAACAAAAGCCTACATATATAACAAATGAAAGTTATAGAGAAATTCTCCTATAAATGATTAGCTCTATTTTCTTTTCCTGCTTTATTTAAAAAAACAAATTCATCCCACATATGTATGAATGTATTAATGATCTAAGTGTATTTGACTTAATGAAAATTAAAAAAAAAGAAAAAAACACAACAAAACAAAAAACATCTAAAACACACTTATAAAAAATACCAGAATAAATCCTTATAAAATTAAAAAATAAATAAATTCAATTGTCAAAATGGATTATAAATTCAGCAAAATTTTTATGAATTTAGACTACCAGGGGTCCTCAAATTTTTTAAACAGGAGGCCAGTTCATTGTCCCTCACACCGTTGGAGGGCCAGACGGCAGGCCCGGACTGTGGGCCCAGGACAAGCCGGCTGCTAAGCAGGACAGGCAGCGGCGGCAAAAACACCTGGCGGGCTGGATAAATGTCCTCAGCAGGCCACATGTGGCCCGCAGGCCATAATTTTTGAAGACCCCTGGACTACACAAACTATGACTTCCTGGAAGTAATGGCTTTAACTAATGTGTAAAAAAAGAATAAAGTAAAATACCCTTACATCCATAATCATTTTGCAGTTTTTACAAGGTCCAATCTGGCTAAAGAGCTGAAGAATTAGAGCTTCTGTCACATCTCTGGAAAGGTTACCAACGTATCTGAAACAAAAAGAAAAGCAACTTACCACTTTAAATTTGCTTCTTTTACATCTGTTTCTAAAGCTGCTTACTGGAAAATGATTTTGGGAGGAGGCAGTATACTATTGGGGAGCAACTCATGAAAGTTTGTTAACACTTGAAAATCTCCTTTAGGCTAGGCACTATGGCTAACACTTGTAATCCTAGCACTTTGGGAGGTTGAGGTGGCAGGATTGCTTGAGGTCAAAAGTTCAAGACCAGCCTGAACAAATAAAAAAAAAGCCAGGAGTAGTAGGTAAGCTTGTAGTCCTAAATACTTGGGAGGCTGAGACAGGAAGATTGTTTGAGCCCAAGAGTTTGAGGTTATAATGAGTTATGACAATGCCGCTGCACTCTAGCTGAGACTACAGAGACCCAGTGCCAAAACAAAACTCATCAACCAACCTGTTTCAAAACAGATGTAAAATGTTATTTGCAAATACAGGGTATCCCCAAAAGTTACCCCTGTAGTCAACCATATACAGGGAAAAGAGGAAATTGTAGCTAAGTATATCTTTACTTACAAGATATTCATTACAGGCTTGGCACTTGTAGTTCAGTGGCTAGGGCACCAGCCATATACACCAGACATGGCAGATTCGAACCCAGCCCGGGCCTGCCAAACAATGACAACTATAACCAAAAAATAGCCGGATGGACACCTTGGCTGTTTGGAGGTTGCTGGGAACTGTGACACAACAGCACTCTATGAGGTTGACACAGTGAGACTCTGCCTCAGAAAAAACAAAGAACAAAATATTCATTACACAATATTCTCTAGGCTCGGCGCCTGTGGCTCAAGTAGCTAAGGCGCTAGCCACATACACCTGAGCTGGCGGGTTAGCATCCAGCCCAGGCCCACCAAACAATGATGGCTGCAACCAAAAAATAGCCAGGCGTTGTGGCAGGCACCTGTGGTCCCAGCTACTTGGGAGGCTGAAGCAGGAGACTCGCTTGAGCCCAGGAATTGGTGGTTGCTGTGAGCTGTGACGCCATAGTACTCTACACAGGGGGACAGCTTGAGGCTCTGTCTCAAAAAAAACAAACAACGACAACAACAAAAAAAAAAACCAAAATATTCTCTATGTGTTAGCCTCTTTGTAAAATTTTGTATGAACATTCTATAAAATAAAAATTATATATATATACGCATAAGGTACACTTAGCTACAATTTCCCATTTTCCCTATATATGGCTATTCTAGGGGCCACTTTGGGGGAGACCCTGTAAACACTGTTAGTAGAGTGGAAGCTACTATGTGACTGTGTGCATATGTGTTTTAGTCAAAGTTTTGCAAATGAAATCTGATCCTTTTTCCTAATTTTCTAGGCTTAACTTTAAAAGATATGCCTCTTTTTTTTTTTTTTTTTTGGCTGGGGCCGGGTTTGATCCCACCACCTCCAGTATATGGGGTCAGTGCCCTACTCCTTTGAGCCGTAGGCATCACCCAGAAGATGTGCCTTTAAAACTGGCAAATGAATCACTATTAGATATATATTTTGTAGTGTATAATTAATCCTAGGAAGCATTATCATTATTGTTGCTTCTATAGTATATTACTGAGAACATTACTTTCCCTTAATTTCAATTTTTAGTTGCTTAGTAAGTTTATAGTTTTTGTCTGAAAATCCTCATATAAAATTGCTGTTTGAGGCTCAGTGCCTATGGCTCAAGTGGCTAAGGCACCAGCCACATACACCTCAACTGGCGGGTTCAAATCCAGCCCCGGCCACCAAACGATGGCTGCAACCAAGAAAATAAAATAGCCAAGTGTTGTGGCGGGCACGTGTAGTCCCAGCTACTTCGGAGGAGGAGGCAGGAGACTCGCTTGAGCCCAGGAGTTGGAGGTTGCTGTGAGCTGTGATGTCACAGCACTCTACTGAGGGGGACAGCCTGAGGCTCTGTCTCAAAAAAAAAAAAAATTGCCATTTGGTTCTAAGCTCTTTTTCTTCCTTTTTTTTAAGAGACAGAGTCTCACTTTGTTGTCCTCGGTAGAGTACCATGGCGTCACAGCTCATAGGAACCTCCAGCTCTTAAGCTTAGGCGATTCTCTTGCCTCAGCCTCTCAAGTAGCTGAGAACACAGGCACCCACCACAATGCCTGGCTATCTTTCTGTTGTTGCAGTTTGTCAGGAGCTGAGTTTGAACCCACCACCCTCGGTATATAGGCCAGTGCCCTACTCACTGAACTACAGGCACCACCCAAGCTTCCCTTCTTTTGAGCTTCTCAATCTTTCTTCTGGACAATGGACATTCTGGGACAGTTCCATCTCTTCTTTTTAGCTTTTTTTTTTTTTTTAAGAGACAGAGTCTCACTTTGTTGCCCTCAGTAGAGTGCCATGGTGTCACACCTCAGAGCAACGTCCAGCTCTTGGGCTTAAGCAATTCTCTTGCCTCAGCCTCCCGAGTAGCTGATACTACAGGCATCCGCGACAACACCCAGCTATATTTTTTATTGTTGTTACAGTTTGGCCAGAGCCAGGTTCTAACCCACCACCTTCCGTATATGGGGCTGGCACCCTACTCACTGAGCCACAGGTACCACCCTTCTTTTTAGCTTCTTTCTTGGGCTTCTTCTTGTAGACTGGATTCTCTTATATACCAGCATAAGCTTTCTTCCTTTTGTTGTTGTTGTTGTTGTTGAAACAGAGTTTTACCCTACGTGCTGAGCAGAGTGCAATGGCGTCATAGCTTACTACAACCCCAGATTCGGGGCTGTGGGCATCCCACTGCCTCCAAAACCACAGGGATTACAGGCGCTCGCCGCTGGGCCCAGCTGGGTTTTTCAATCTTTTCATGAGTTGGGGTCTCAGTCTCACTCAAACAAGTCTCGAAATGCTGAGCTCAAGCAATCCTCCCGTCTCAGCCTCCTACAGTGCTGGGAATACAGGCGTGAGCCACCATACCCAGCAGCATGACATTTTTTATACAGCTCCTCCATATATGGAGTAACATTGTTATTTATGTCTTGAGAGAACTGTTTTTTTAAGCATCTTCTTCTTCTATTAGATAACATATACAACCTGCAACATTTTGATCCATGAAATGCTTCAAATGTATTTCAGCATTAAATTCCTTGCTTTCAGAATCATAACCAGGGAATGGTTGGTACTGTGAGGGATATATAAGTCTCCATCCATAGCTCCCTTCAAGATCCCCAAAACTTTACTGCCAGTGGTAGTCCTGGCAATGCCTGCATCCAAATAGCATGTAAAAGCACCAGGCTTTCCACATTGTATTCCTCTCCAGTCACCTCCACTTGGCCTTCATAGATCTTGTCCATGCCAAACCTACTGAGAAACCTGTGGGCCAGCAGGCCAGGAACATGCTGCAGCGTAATTTATCAGGCTAACTTCCACACCATATGTTGGTAGTTTGTGTCATAAGCTGCGCAGACTATCATATCCCCCTCTGTGTGGGTATAAGCAATCTGACAAATGATACCTATTAGTTACACCAACTATCACTCTGTAATTGGGTGTGTTAGACTTATTTTTATCTGGTATCGCAAGCATTTCTCAGCATAGTAATCAGTTTTACTCTCTCATCATCTTCTAAATTTCACTTGATATCTCTTAAAGTAGGCACTATTCTTGACAACGTTACAAACTTGATCCTGTGGAATAGAGACCTTTGTCTGGGGACCTACATGGACTTGCAGGTCCACCAGGACTGGGGGGAGGGAAGAAGGCTGCAGCCTATGCACAGCACACTATTACTTTCTCCTAATTTTTAATTCACATGATTTCCCTAACATTGTCCAATATAGGTAAAACTGGTTACACAGTGAGCAAATTTTTGAAAAGTCATGGGTAAATCATTTACTAGGTGCTGTGGATGCATACAAAGAGAAAGGAAAGGTGATGCCTGTGGCTCAAGGAATAGGGCACTAGCCCCATATGCCTGAGGTGGCAGGTTCAAACCCAGCCCCAGCCAAAAACTGCAAAAAAAAAAAAAAGAGAGAGAGAGAGAGAAAGGAAACCTTTCGCTCAATTATCACTGATCAGTAGAGGGGTGAAAGAGGGTAAAAGATTCCATAAAATAAGATGGAGATTAACGTAATTAATATAAATAATATATTACAAGACCACAAGATTAGAATGATCTTATTTTTTTAAATATGGGGGTCTTGGGTGGCACCCGTGGCTCAGTGGGTAGGGTGCTAGCCCCATATACCGAGGGTGCTGGGTTCAAACCCGACCCCGGCCAAACTGCAACCAAAAAATAGCCAGGCATGCAGCAGGCACCTGTAGTCCCAGCTACTCAGGAGGCTGAGGCAAGAGAATCGCCTAAGCCCCAGAGCTGGAGGTTGCTGTGAGCTGTGACACTACAGCACTCTACTGAGGGTGACGAAGTGAGACTCTGTCTCTAAAAAAAATGATAATAATAAAAAGAAATACTTAAAAAAAAAAAGATGGGAGTCTTACTGTGTTGTCTTGGCTGGTCTCAAACTCCTGGGCTCAATCAATCTTCCCAGTTTAGCCTTGTGGGACAATCTTTAAAGGGTTTATAAATAAGTTTTCAAAATGAGATTTTGAAATGAGGTTACCTCTAGGGATATTATAGAGGTAGAGGTTTATCATGTCTAAAATCAGAGAATATATTCAGTCTCCCAAAAATAGTAGATTGTGGCTCGGCACCTGTGGCTCAAGTGGCTAAGGCACCAGCCACATACACCTAAGGTGGCGGGTTTGAATCCAGCCTGGGCCTGCCAAAAAACAACAATGATGGCTGCAACCAAAAAATAGCCAGGCACTGTGGCAGGTGCCTGTGGTCCCAGCTACTTGGGAGGCTGAGGCAGGAGACTCGCTTGAGCCCAGGAGTTGGAGGTTGCTGTGAGCTGTGATGCCATAGCACTTTACCCAGAGGGATAGTGTGAGGCTCTGTCTCAAAAAAAAAAAAAAAAAGGTGGAGAAAGATTTTTTTTTTTTTTTGAGACAGAGCCTCAAGCTATCCCCCTGGGTAGAGTGCCATGGCATCACAGCTCACAGTAACCTCCAACTC
>CAUYQV010144086.1:0-30343 GCA_963574575.1 Galagoides demidoff
AGAGGGAAGGAGGGAGGGGGTGGGGTCTTCGTGTGTGACACACTTTGGGGGGGCAAGACATGACTGTAACAGGGACTTTACCTAACAAATGCAATCAGTGTAACCTGGTTTCTTATACCCTCAATTAATCCTCAACAACAACAACAACAAAAAGATGGAGACTTTACCTCTTTTATGTTTACATGGATAGAGCTGGAACATATCCTACTTAGTAAAGTATCTCAAGAATGGAAGAAAAAATATCCCATGTACTCAGTACTATAATGAAACCAATTTACAATCACTCACACTTTCATATGAAGAATAGATCACAACTATGGCCCAAGATGAAGGAGGGAGGGAGGGTGAAATGGGAGGGGGGAGGTTAGATCAAGGGAGGGTGATTGGTGAAATCACACCTTTGGTGCATAATGCAAGGGTACATTTCAGATCTATTAGTATACAGTATAAATATCTTAACACAATAACTAAATGAGATGAGGTATATATTTAAAAATTTTAATATATTTTTTAGTATTAGAAAGTCCTCCCCTTCCCCCACCCCTACCGTGTCATTAATTAACATTAATTGTCCTCATATCAAAATTGAATACATAGGATTCATGTTTCTCCATTCTTGTGATGCTTTACTAAGAATAATGTTTTCCACTTCCATCCAGGTTAATACAAAGGCTGTAAAGTCTCCATTTTTTTAAATGGCTGAATAGTATTCCATGGTGTACATATACCACAGCTTAGAAAGTATTAGAAGATTTTTAAAAAACATTTTTCCCTTCTAATTGCTATAAAATGGTGTCTTATCATATTTTATTTTCACTTCTCTTTGAAATTATTTTCTGATCTCATAAATATATGCACCATATAAGTAATACACGCTAATACAGAAACATAGAAAACTTAGGGAAAAAAAGAAAAGTATGAAGAAGATTATTTTTAAAATCCAAGGCACCTAGTTAATACCAATTCTCCTCCCAGAGGAAGAGGAACCAGGTATGGTGGAAAAAGCAGATTAATCCTCAATGTAATATTTTAATGTTTTACATTAAATATATATTCATGCATTTTTATAATTAAATATTAACTTTAAAATAAAATATGACCCTCTTGTTGGAATATTTATTTCCTTTTCATATGTTATTATATGTTTATATGTTATGTATTATTTTATAGATAAGAGTAGCCTATGTTCCCAATTTAAAGTCTTGATTTGTTAACTAATTATGAAATAGGAATTTATTTTTAAAAACCTTATAAACATCTTTGGTAGTTGCACAAAGTCCCATCTGTCTAGATAAGCTAGAACTAACCTGTTCACCCCTTATGAGCATGACAGTTAATTTCAGTTTTTCCTCCTTGGATGAAAACGTAAGACTTTAAGGGACTTCTAAGTTAACATTCTGGATTATTCCCTCGGACAAATTCCCAGAAAAGGAATTAATGAATTGAAGGGTGTAAACGTCACTAAGGCTACATTCTGCCTTATTGTCACTTCACTCAGCAGTGCAGGAGACACCTTGCCACTATTATAGATGTGATCCATTAAGCCAAAAATATTTGTACCCCCATCATACTTTGAAATTAAAAAGTGTAATTTTATATTATAACAATTCTCTAATTTCTATTTCATGTTTCTCAGAAAGGAGAAACCACTTATTGCTGCCACAGTCACCTCACTTCTCTTAATCCTAGGAGCACGTTCCAAGCCCAGCTATCAGTGGGGAAGCCAGTGGTCATAGCACCTGCACTTAGCCCGCAGGCTCTGCCCTGCAGGACAGCAGGAGAGACTGGGAGCTCCAACCTAGCCCAGAAGAATTAGTCCTGCCCAAATAAAGGATGCACATTTCTTACAATGAAGCATCTAGATCCCTTAGAAAGTGCTGTTATTAAGTGATTGAATTCAAAACATCATTTTATATGGTATATACAAAAAAAGAACTCTTTGCCCATAGTAAACACCCTTACAGGTTCTCTTGGAAATATTCTAATTATGCAACAAACACATGCAAATATAGTCACAAAAATCAGTTCCTAATGCTAGAAGTTAAACATTGAACGTAGACCTACTTTGCAAAGATGAAAATAATTTATAAGTTCACTAGTGAGAATCCCACTCAGTATCACTTCCAGTTTTTCTCTGTATTTTAAATATTGAGATAATAACATATAGATTATTTTTATTTTGTTTTTTACTTCACTTTTTAATGTAAGCATTTTAACATCCCTTGCGGTAATAATATATTTAATATCTGCACAATATGCTATAATTTACTAGTTGCATCCTACCTAGAGAGTCATCAAATGTCAGAGCCTGTGCTAACTCATTTAACCCACATGATGTTCTTATAAGGCGAATGATGTCGTCATCCCCACTCGGCAGGTAAGATAGTTGCACAAAGTCTGGTATCTCATCTCAGGGATGAAAAAAAATCATGATCTAAGCCACCCTCCTCCATCGCTAGCTGTGACTTTCACAGACACTGAAAAAGAGTCCAGATAGTCTCTGTTTTAAAACTTGGGTTACCTTGTTTTAACTGAGTTGGTGCCATTTCCATGGGAACAGATGCAGCAGCAGACAGTGGGAATTGGCTTTGGTGAGCGCCAGAAACAATTCTGCCTGAGCCGCACCTGCCCAGCTCCAGGCAGACTCGCGGCTGCAGTTTCTAGATTGCTGACTTTGGAAAGAAAAAAGACTTCTGCCAGATTTGACACCAACCTCTCCAGCTAAACCTCGCCAGTCAGTTTAAATAATTCAGGCAAAGTTAGATTTTCTTTTAACCCAAAGTTTGCACTGTCTTGTAGTCTCCATCACTTTTTAGACAATTGCTAAATATTCTTCATTCATATGAAAAAGCTTGCTTTTGCTACAAAGTAATCATCGTTGTTCTTGAATGACTGTTTGCTGTGTGAACAGTTCAGGGTAAGAATTTTATAATTACAGTCTCATGCCTTAAGAAATTATCACATAATACTTCACACACAAATGGTTGAAAGTTTTACTGTAGAAACTAGATAAAATAAAGCACAGTTGGAAAATTTTGTCCTATGGGCTAAATCTAGCCTGCCACCTGTTTCTGTAAATAAAGTTTTAGTGGAACACAGCCACATTTATTCATTTACATATTGTCTACAGCAGCTTCCATGCTACAATGGCTGAGTCGAATAGCTACAGTGAGGACCATGTGGGCTGTGAAGCCTAAAATATTTACTATCTGGACTTTCAAAAAATAGGGCACTAGCCCCTGTTCTAATGAACCCCCACATGCCCTCTGCTTGCTCATGAGAGGCACAAGTAAGCAGGTGGACTTATCACTGTAATTCACCCTTTGTTCCCCTTAGATGCTCCTCAGGAATTTATGCAACTTACATATCAACAGTAAAGAGTTGTTGTAACTGCAGGTGTGATAACTAATTCAAGAAAATGTTTAGAAAACAAATGGAATTGCTGTCATTTCTTCTTTCCTCTCTTGACTTGTGTCACTCTGGAGTTGGTAATAAGGAAAGAGAAAAGGAAGCAGAAGCCAAGGTGGGGAAAACACAAGGGAGGATCAGAAAGGTGGGCAGCAGCTCAGCAGGGAAGGAATAAGTGAAAGGTAACCAGGAAATGGCCAGAACCCTCCCCCTTAGTTTAAACCCCCAGAACCTGCCCAGCACACACATCACCAGCACTGATTTCAGTATTTCCTTATACAAAACTTAGTGCAGGCACAGTGAGACCGTGTGGAAGGTAGAAGAGTCTACGGAGCTGGCAGAGGGCTCAGCTCAGCCACGACTGCTCTGCAGTACCGGGCAGCCCATCCCCCGGTTCTGGGCAAAGAGTCCACAGCCAGCTCAGTGTGCCCTGAAGGGAAAGAGCATCTTCCGGGCATCTTCCCAGTCTCACCTCGCTCAGCCACCTCAAGGAGCTCTGATGACCAGACCCATATGCCGTGAATGCTCTCCTCTGGGTCAGTGTAGGTCACCGCTAGGAAGAGACCACCCAGTGACACTCAATGAACGTGGAGTGAAGCAAATTGACATCAAGGAAGGGAAATCTTTCCTTCCTTTTCCCCACGTTTTAAGATTTTTCAATGTGTTTTCAGATTTATCCTCAGAACCTGCTTTTCAGGTGTGCAGTCAATTTATCTAAATCTAGATAAGAAATACAAGGCCCTAGGAGATAAAGGCCGTTTCTCGAGGCCACACAGAGGCCTGACAATGCTCAGAGCTGGACAGATGGTGGGACCTAACCAACCCGCTTAGATTTCAGATTCTAACACATGCCCTCTCTGTCTCCTTCAGCAAATTCCTTAACCCCATGTTACCTCTTTTTTTCTCTTTTGTATAATGCAGAGGACATCTAACAGGTATCTAACAAGTACTCCTTCCCCATGATGTGTACCCCAGGGAGAATAAAGGGCAAACATGATTTTTGGTAACGTGTTGGGGGCATTTGCAGCAGAGGGATGTAGGGGTAAGAGAAAAGCAGCGTCCCGCCTGACTCCATCCTCATGAATGGCAGAAAACAGCCTCAGCATTTGAGAACGCAGGGCAGCTGCTGTGCTGACCTCAGGCACCCTTTGCAAAATAGCAGCTTTAAATGATGAAACTACTTAGCTGGAGGTATTAGCCTGACTTTTGGATACTTCCCCTTTTCCAAAAACTTGAGCAAGATGACTTGGGTTTAGTGAATAAAGCGACAACTTCATCCCAAAGTCTCTAAGACATTAGGAAGTCAAGGCTATTCATTCTCACCGGCTATTGACCATTGCGTCCCTCAGCCACATGCCCTCCCATCATGAAGATGCAGGCAGTCTCAGAGGAACACACCCGCCGTGGCACAGGGCTGTAGGCGGCACATAGACGGCTAAGCAAACCATCAGTCTCCACGTCAGCCTCCTCAGGGTCGTGCCTCTGCATCCTGTTTGCCAGGGTGAGATTTTTCTCTTCCTCAGCCTATTACTCCAGCATTCAACTGTCCTGTCAACACATTATAAATTGTTCATAACATACCGCTCCAGAGCAGCACTGGAGTAATGAGAATAAATAGATCCTGATAGACACACTGCTGCCCACTGAGAAGAAACCATTAAACAGCTCATGAATATTGAGGAGGTGTTGACTTGTTCCGAACCTCACAAGGCTTTGGGGAAATTTTGCCATAAATGTTTACAGATGAGAGGTCTGATATCGGAGGAACCACGGAAAAGCCGTGAATTGAAAGAGTTGGGAGTGGGGCATGTCCTGTGCTCTGCTGCTGACTGAGGTGACTGGCTGTGAGGTCTTAAAAATTTTTCTTAAAGTCTAGGTTTTCATTCTATTATCTGAAAAATACCTCAAAAGTATCACTGAGTTTGAAATTCTGATTCTGAAGAAAATAGAGGCTTTCCTGATATGTTGTCAGCCCTCCTAGCCTCACCTGTCTCAGAGCCTCAGGCCACTTGTACCTGCCCTGGCCAGCACTGTGGTGACCAGAGCACCTGGCTCAGCCTCTGCCTCACGTGGACACAACAGACAGTGCTTTGCCTCAGGCCGCAGCACCCACCTCGCCCCTTCTCATCCTGGTGTCCCTTTTGACACTGAAGCATGAACTCCCGGGGGGGCACAGTCTTAAAGTTCAAGGACATTTGTGCCCTGTAGGTCAAATGTTCAGCCAGTGGGGAAAGGGGATTTGAAAGAAATCCTTTTCCCTTACTCAAGTCCAGATCATCTTTTTATTCAGCCTTAAAGAAGATGTTCCCGTGAGTTAGAGCAATCAGCTACACTTACCACCTGGTGGCCAACTTACAGCGCTGCCTCCTTCTCTACCTCAGTCCCCTTATCCCTGAGATTTTATTCCCTAAAAAGAGGCAGCACATGAGCTTTACCTCAGGCTTTGTTTTCTGGGGAAACGGAGCTAAGATATTGAGGATATCCATGGATCAAAGTAGACAAAGTGAAATGTAGTGGCCATTAGAAACATCCAAAGTACTAAAGTTGGTTTGTTACTGCTTTCAGATTTGATTTGCAGGTGTTTATTTTTGTATATCTGTCTATATAGCTAGAGAAAGAGATAGTCCTTTTCAAAAATGTTCTTTGAGTTAAGCAAAGGAAAGGTTAGACATGGACTTCCTACCACTGAGACATGTAAGTGGGGAGATAACCGGCACTGTCCCCCGCTCCTGGGGCCCTTGCCTGGCTTGAACACAACAGGCATCAGCTCTCACCACTGGCTGCCCGAGCTTTCACAGTCCTCACTGTCACCGTTCATTGACAACATATCTCTCTAGGATTTTGATACTGGTTCTCTTCTGAAAGTAATTCATGGGGAAATTCTTATGCATTTCTATGTCATAAGAGAAAATACAAGTTCCAAGGACAGAAAACTGAGAGTCTGAATAAAATAGTGTCTCCACAGTACATTGTAGGCTGTTCTCCTGTCCCCTGGAGATGCTCTTCAAATGTTCACAAAGTCACATTGGGTTGCTCTGGTGCTGTGATTACCATCTGCCCAGCCTGCTTCCCCGGCCCCCTCCTCCTTCTGGTTACAAATTTTCCTCCCTGTGCAAAGTTATGATCCTGGCTAGACCAATCTAGCACCTTTACCCACCCCTCAAGCCAGCAGCCTGTCTGGGGCGGGCAGGGAGGGGTACGTGGCCCACTCTCAGTCACCCACAGGCTCTCACTGTGGTGGTTTTTTTCCCTAATGAGGGAAACACCAAGGTGGAAGACACTCTTTTCTTTTGATAGAAGCTACAGAGATGGGACCACAAAGTTTCCAGCAGCAGTGATCATGGCCACATGGAGAAATTTGTCTGCTGTACCAGAGAATGAAGCCAAGATAGCCAGAAAAACAAAGGCAAAAGATGAACAGAGACATACAGAGTCCTGGGCTTCACATATTCCCACAGCTCATTCTCTGAGATATCCCATTTTGCTTAAGCTAGCTGGAATTGGGTTTCTGTCACTTGCAATCAAAAGAATTCTAGTTAGGCTTGGCGCCTGTGGCTCAAGTGGCTAAGGCGCCAGTCGCATATACCTGAGCTGGTGGGTTCAAATCCAGCCCAGGCCTGCCAAACAACAACGACGGCTGCAACCAAAAAATAGCCAGGCATTGTGGCGGGTGCCTGTGGTCCCATCTACCTGGGAGGCAGAGGCAGGTGAATAGCTTGAGCCCAGGAGTTAGATGCCACAGGACTCTACCCAGGGCAACAGTTTGACATTCTGTCTCAAAAAAGAAAAAAGAAAAGAAAAAGAATTTAATATAGATATGTATAAAAAGCAAAACCTATAGTCTACTTTAATGTGCCTTGCTAGGTACTTGTCTGTGTGAAAGGGTGAATTTGAGGTGAGGGTACAGTAGGGCCTTCTAGCTACCTTGCACATGAGGTAGTTAACCTAGATTTACGGATCACCTTTGGACCTGATCCAGCCACCACTTGTCTTTTAATGTCATAGAGAATTTTATTTAGATGTCTGCACAAAGCAAAATAAGAAGCCATAGCTTAAAATGACAAAGAAACATCAACCGAGCCAGTTGTCTCTGCTTGCTGCCGTTAGGTTTCATTAAGCATACACCAGATGGAGGAAAAAACAAAGCGTTCAGATTTTGTTCTGTCTGATTCAGACACATTGTAAGGTACTTCCCTGAAGGCCTGGGCTTACTCTTTGGATGGAGGCTTTTCAGCAACGATTTTCACGATCATTTATTTTCCTGTTTGAGAGGCACAGATATTTGAGTCCTTATGCAGCATGGAACTCCTACTTGCATTCAGTAATTACACGGGAAGTGTGGAAAATAGTTACCAAAATAACACGTTGTTTCTGATCAAAATGAAAGGAGAGTTAGTTGTGGCTCCAGCAGTGACAGCTGTCTGCAGTGGGGGCGTGCCCTCGCCACTCACCTGGGCAGCTCCAACACCCCTGCCCTCGGATGCGAAATAGCCCAAGACCTTCCAAGGGGCTGACTCTTGTTGTTAGGTCATGTCTTTCTCCAAAACAAATTATTTGGGCTCCTTTCTTACTTGAAAAGGACTATTTCAAAGATCACTTCTCAGGCACCTATCTTTCTAGCTTCTGAAATATCTTCTTCAAAGATGCAGGCATTTCAGGATGTGGCCTCTCACTTTTCATCCTAATGTCTCACCACCCAGCTCTGGCCAGGCTGCCAACCATGCTCTTTGGATCCCTGTGGGAGGCCATTTACTCCAATAAACAGCAGGAAATAAAAATCTTTTGCATTTATATAACATTATCTTCTTCCCAAAGCCCTTCCATTTTATACTTGACTTCCTCCTATTAGGTTTATAAGGCAGGATTATTATCTCCATTTGATGAGACAAAAGCCTATGGACCATGCAGAGCTCCAGGGTGAGTTAGGACTGGTCCCACCTCACACAGACATTGGGCCCTCCCTTACCTTGACCATGCTTAGTCCATCCCCGGATAAAAGTGTTACTGTATTAATCAAAGTATGAGTCTGTGAGCCCTTCCCTCCTGCAATCACCAGATAATTTAAAGTTGACTGTGGGCCAATTCTCACATTTTTCAAGAAGAAAATGTATAATGCTGTATGGTACCAATCTACCGAAGCTTCAGGATTCCTAGCATAGGTGTGTTACTTCCATACCAGTTAAAGTGCCAAAAAGATTTTTAGAAATTCCTCAGAAGATGATACAGAAATAGACAAAGCGATATAGGCATGGCACTGGATGGTCGTTGATATAAGCAGTTCTCTTCAGTCATTAAAAGAGCACCAGTGAAAAATTGCAAAAAAATCAGCAGACAAGGTCACATAAAATATTGTAATGTTTTAAGTCATTAGAGGTGAAATCTACTGGGGGGCCCCTAAGGCAGTGAAGGAAAGGAAGGCTGGCATCCAAGGTGAGAAAGGAGAAGGCCCTGGCAGGGTCCTGATGTGTCCTTGTGACTCTGTACAATGTGAAGCATCACCACAAGTAAAGAGCAGCAGAGAAGTGGTGCTCAGAGACACGTGACCGCTGTAATGAGGCATATGGTTCCACGGCATGTCCACTGTGGTTCCACAGCATGTCCACAGTGGGTCCGTGGCGTGTCCACTGTGAGTCCACAGCACATCCACAGTGGGTCCACGGTGTGGGTCCATGGCGTGTTCACTGTGCGTCCGTGGTGTATCAACCACCCAAGGTCAGTGGGCCTGTCGAGTTGGGTCAAACTGAAGCTGAATTATCAGACTCTGGATCAGCCACAGGGAGCTGCCTGCTTGGCCTTCTGTGACTTTCTAACTGATTATTGTTCTGGGTGTGTACAGAACATTTCTGAGAAGTGCTAGTAACTCTCTCTCCTCAGAGAAAAGGGGAGAGTGACTCTGAGTACTATTGGGAATAAAATGGAAAAACAGGTTTCCAAGCACAGAAAACAATTAAAAATTTAACAGTGAGAAGATAAAGAGTAAGGGAGGGAGGGAGGAACTGCCTCTATCTTCTTTCTGGTTTTGGCCTCTATGGTATAGTTAAACATTCATGGCCAGTGTTTCTTGTCAACCCACACTGAAGAAGCGCCAGGACCATGCCTGGCTGTACCAGGTGGGCACCCACAGTGTGACTCAGGGAGGGGCCTGCTCCAGACCCTGAAGCAGTTCCTTCCCAGCTTACAGGGCACATTAAACAGAGATTGCCTCAGGTTCCTCTATTTAAATGCAAATAACTCTAGAAAAGGCAATATATTATGAGAACCACTAACTGTCAGTGTGATTAGCTGATCAGATAAACTTTCCATTAGACTCCTGAGTGAAGTTGGTTCAAGATTTACCAACAGTTTGTGATTGTGGGTACGTCCCTATATTTATTGCAATGTGCCTCAGTTTCCTCGGTTACACAGACACAGTGGTTTACCCGTCTGCCTCCCAGAATACTTAAGAATGCATAAGTCTCTAAGCAACATAGACATTATCAAGCATCAGCTAGAACCAGCTGGGACCCTGAGGAAGAAAATTGGGAAAAGGCAAGACCCACACTACAGCCTTAGGACCAGTCTTGCACACATACAACTTTCATAACAGATATACACTGGTAATTCAAAGAAAAAACACTGAATTTAGGCTTGGAGCCTGTAGCTCAGTGGCTAGGGTGCCAGCCACATATACCAGAGCTGGTGGGTTTGAACCCAGCCCAGGCCTGCCAAACAACAATGACAACTACAAAAAAAAAAAAAAATAGCTGGGCATTATGGCGGCTGCCTGTAGTCCCAGCTACTTGGGAGGCTGAGGCAAGAGAATTGCTTACACCTGAGAGTTAGAGGTCGCTGTGAGCTGTGATGTCATGGCACTCTCCAAGGGCAACATAGTGAAACTGACTCAAAAAAAAAGAACATTGAATTTAGGGTCAGAAGATCTGAATTTCAAAACTCTTAAATAGGAACACAGACAGATTATGAGAAGGAATTAAAAAATATTCAAATGTCAAAAAATACTTGGAAAAAAGATTCGATCTCACTCTTAACATAAGAAAAGCAAAATAAAACAATAAGATTCCATTTACAACCATAAAATAAAACAATGTGTTTAAATAAATAATACACACACTGTATAGGTATAGAGAAAAAGAGGTCTCCGGTGGGAATCAGACTATTTAGCAACATGGGTGGAAAGATCTTAAATTGTGTGACCCAGAAATCCTAACTCTTTGAGCTATCTTAATAAAATAATAAGAACATATATGAACATTTAGCTAAAAGATTTCTTATCACACTATTGCTTGTAATTACAATTACAAAGACATACTCTGGCTTCTCTTCATATGGCATAAATCTTTTGCCTTTTACAATTACCAAGGAATAGAAATGGTCTAAATATCCAACAAAAGGATTGGCCATAAATCATGATATAAACCTGTAATTATATGCCATTCCTATTTTAAAGTTCTGTAGAAAATATGTTTATTAACATTGAAAAGGTACATAAAAACTTTCTAAGTGAAAAAAAAATTGTTAACAGTGTATGCAGGGAGAGTAACATTAGCCAGATGGCCAGCTAGAAGACCCTTGCCTTCATCCCCCCAACAAAGACAGACAAAGCAATAAATAAACTTGTATTTTGGTGAAAATAACTTCAGAAGAGTGCCAAAGTACACCAAAGGAGCAGCAGAGATCCTGTAGGACATAGAAACCCAGGACAGCTGCATAAATAAGGGAAGGAAACACTACACACTACACTCAGGACCTGCAGGGAAAAGGAACATGAAAGGAGCCCAGCAGCCCCCATCACACTGCAGTCACCTGAAATCTTCACCACTGGGATCTCCTGTCATCTTCTCATGTGCTAAGGTGAGATGAGGATGCTTCCTGGAGTCCACACAGCTCTGCTGCCCACCAGAGAAGGAGCTGGCACTGTGCTCCACTCCCCATGTCCCATATGGCTACTGCACTGCCCACCTTGGACTCAGAGTCACTGATAGAGTATGTTCTTCTTGAGGGTAAGTAGCTATTACACGCTTCCCTCCCTTAGGCTTTGTCACCACAGGCCCACCCCTGCCTGTGCCTCGATATACATGAGCCAAGTAGAGCTGCTGTGCCCTACCCCTCCCAGCCACTGCTGCACCCTGCCCTCTAGACACTTGTGCTAAAATAGTGCTCACCTCCCAAGAAAACAATCACACACCACTTAGTGCTACAGCTGAAGCAGTACCATACTACATGGGCTTGTTGGTGCTTTGGCTGAACCAAGAAGGCATTCATCTCAGGGCTAAGACAATGCAGTACCCCATGTCCCAAAGAAATAGCATTAACTGAACTGAAACATTTCATATTCCAGGCCAAACAACTGTAGTATCTTGTTTCCCTGGAACTGGAGTGGGCCCCCAGAGTATAAGCTGCAGAGGCATGCTACCTCCCAGTGAGTAGGGTCATTGCTGCACCACTTTCTGCCCCCTCAGGACTAAAGATACATCTACACTACACCATTCCTTACAACTACTGCACTTGTCTTCACAGAACCTGGGATAGTGCTGCGTTCCACCATCCCAGGGTTCAGAATCACTACTATATGGTGCCTCGTGCTCCAGGAATGGAGTTGATGCTGTGCCCTACTGGCTCTGGTTCTCAAATTGTACTTATATCCTGTTCCTTGGAACCCAAACCTCTGGAGAACCCACTTCTCCCCAGAGATGAGCCAGAGTTGTGACCTGTCATCACAGCTATAATTCATCCCCCCAAATCCAAGTGGCTAGAGTGTGTCTCAGAGTCACAGACTCTAGCTGTGTGAGCAATCTGCATCTACTTATACCTGGGAGAGTGAACCTGTACCCAAAGGTACCAGGTATCAAAGTAGACTGGTGAAACTCTAAGCCCAGTACCCCATTTTTACATCTACTCTGAACCACCTGTGCCCTGGAACCCACCACTACTGTGGCTCTGTGAGACATTACTGACTTGACACCAAGAGGGATCCTCTCTGCAAACTTCAGCAGCCCAAGCCACTTTGACATCTATCATTAGTGCTGACACTGATCTCAGCTGAAGAATCTGTATGGAGGCTATACCACTGCATTCACTTAAAACCAGAGCCATTGCATTCTTCCCAACTAGTGCCCTGGACCTTTTTTCCGGTGAAAGTATTTCCTTACAAAAGCCACTCTGTAAAGTTTGGAAGAGGTGATAGGTTCACCAGATGTACAGATCTCAACACATAGACATTCAAAAAAACATGAAGACCACGCACGGTGGCTCATGCCTATAATCCTAGCACTCTGGGGGGCTAAGGTAGGTACATCTCTTAAGCTTAGGAGTTCAAGATCAGCCTGAGCAAAGGCAAGACCATGTCTCTAAAAGAATAGCTGAGTGATACAGCAGGTCCCTATAGTCCCAGCTATCCAGGAGGCTGAGGCAAGAGAATTGCTTTGAGCCCAAAAGTTTGAGGTTGCTATGAGCTATAACACCATAGCACTCTACCAAGGGTGACACAGTTAGATTGTCTCAAAAAAAAAAAAAAAAGAAAGAAAGGAAATGACACCACCAAAGGAACATAATAATTGTCCAATAACTAACCTCAATGAAATGTAAATTTATAAACTGCTTGAAATGGAATTCAACTAATAATCTTAAGGAAACTCACTGAGGTACAAGAGAATACAGGTAGACAATTAAATGAGATCAGAAAAATTATTGATAATCTGAATGAAAGAGTCAACAAAAAAATTAATACCATAAAAAAGAAACAAGTACAAAGCCCAGAGCTGAACAATGAAATGAATGAAATAAAAAATACAATTGAGAACTTCAACAACAGAATAGATTAGCAAAAAGAAAGAATCTCTGAACTCGAAGACAGGTCTTTTGAAAGAACCCAGTCATAGGACAAATAGAAAACAGAATGACAAAGAGTAAAGAATGCTTATAAGACCTGTGGGACCCACAAAGCAAGTTATTTCTGTTATGGGAGTTTCAGAGGGAGAAGGGAAGGAGTAAAGCACAGAAAGTGTATTTAATAAAATAATTGTTGAAAACTACCCATATCTTGGGAGAGACAAAGCTCAAAATTTCCCAAACAGGTTCAACCCAAAGAGGTCTTCACCAAGGCACTTTATACCAATATTGAAAGCCAAATATAAAAGAGAGAACTATAAAATCAGGAAAAGAAAAGTGTCAAGTGATGTACAAAGGAATCTCTCATTAGACTACCAGTGGATTTCTTAGGAATCTTGTAAGCCATGAGAGAATGGGATAATATATTCAAACTGTTGGGGAGGGGAACCCTGTCATCCAAGAATATTATACCCAGCAAATTTGTCCTTCAGAAAATGAAAGAGAAATACAATCTTTCCTAGACAAGCAAAAGATGAGAGGATTCATCACTACTCTGCTAGCTTTATAAGAAATGCTTAAGTTCTTCAACCATAAATAAAAAGAAAATAATTACTATCATCAAAACATATGAAAGTATAAAAGTCATGAGTAGAGGTTAAATTCATAGTCAAATTCAGAATACTCCATTACTTTAATAGTGATGTGTAATTCTTTCAAATCTCTAGTACAAAGGAAAAAAATGAAAATGATCAAAAATAACTGTAATGACAGTAAGTTGTTATGAAATACACAGTATAAAAAGATGTAAATTGTGACACAAAAATATAAATGGGGGGCAGCAAAATACCAGAGTATTTGTATGCAACCAAAGTTAAGTTGTTATCAGCTTACTATGGTCTACTGTAACTATGTTTTATGTAAGCCTAATGGTAACCCCAACGCAAAAATTATAGCAAATACAAAAATAAGAAAGATAAAGGAATCAAACCTTAACACAATAGAAAATCACCAAATCACAAAGGTAGACAATGAGAGAGGAGGAAAGGAGCTACAAAATAACCAGAAAACAATTAACAAAAAACCAGGAATAAATTCTTACCTATCAATAATAACCATGAATTTGAATCTATTAAATTCTCCAAACAAAAGGCCTAGGGTGGCTGAGAAGATTTTTAAGAAGAAAACAACATCTAACAGTATGGTACTTAGACCCATTTTAGCTTTAAGAACATACTTAGTCTAAGACAGTAGTTCTCAACCTTCCTGATGCCACAACCCTTTAATATAGTTCCTCATGTTGTGGTGACCCCCAACCATAAAATTATTTTCATTGCTACTTCATAACTGTAATTTTGCTACTGTTATGAATCATAATGTAAATATCTGATATGCAGGATGTATTTAGCAACCACTGTGAAAGGGTCGTTTGATCCCCAAAGGGGTCATGACCCATAGGTTGAGAACCACTGGTCTAAAAGTAAAAGGTTGAAAGACGATATTCCATAAAAATAATAACCAAAACAGAGTAGGAGTGGCTATACTTATATCAGATAAAATAGACTGCAAGTCAAAAACTGAATATTAGACAATTAAATGAAATCAGAAAAACAATTCATAATCTGAAAGAAAGAAACTGAGGTCATTAATTAATGATTAAAGGATCAAATCATCAAGAGGACATAAGAATTGTAGATATATCATACACCCAACATCTAAGTACCCAACTGAATAAGGCAAATATTAGTGGACATGGAGGAATAAATAGACTGCAATATAATAATAGTAGGGGACTTTAATGTGCTACTTTAAACATGAATACATCAACAAGACAGAAAATTAATAAGAAAATGCTGGACTTGAACTGCACTTTAGACCAAATGGACCTAATAGACATAAAGCATTTTCCATCCAACAGCAGCAGAGTATACATTCTTCTCCAGTGCCCATGGGACATTTAACAGGAATTCAGTACATATTAGGCCACAAAACAAGGCTAAACACATTAAAAAGACTGAAACTATATCTAATATAGTTTCTACACACATGATATGAAACTAGAAATCAATAACAGGAAGAATCTTGGAAAAATTCACAATTATGTGTAAACAATATGCTTCTAAATAGCCAATGTGTCAAAAAGGAAATCAAAAGGGAAATTAAATAATATCTTGATACAAATGACAATTGAAACACAACATATCAAAACCTATGGGATGTAGGAAAAGCAGTTATAAGTGGGAAGTTTATAGCAATAAATGCCTATAGTAAAAAGGATGAAAGATTCCAAATAAATAGCCTAACACTATGTCACAAGGAACTAGAAAACATAAAGCTGATTAACTTACTTAGCAGAAGGAAGGAAATAATAAAGATAAAATAGAGATTAATCAAATAAAAAAGATTAAAAAACATAGAAAAATTAATAAAACCAAGCGTTGGTGCTTTCAAAAAAAAAAAAACAAGCAAAACTGGCAATCCCTAGCCATACTCAGAGAGAGAAAGAGAGAGAGAGCAAAAGAAAGCGAGAGTACCAGAAA
Organism: Galagoides demidoff; assembly: GCA_963574575.1. NCBI lineage: Eukaryota > Metazoa > Chordata > Mammalia > Primates > Galagidae > Galagoides > Galagoides demidoff. Next base: position 15,771 of record CAUYQV010144086.1, read on the forward strand.
GAGATGGATGTTCTCACTTAAACTTGAAGACTAAATATTAAAATAATTGATCTCATGCAGACAGAGAGTAGAAAGATAGTTACCAGAATCTGGGGAAAGTAGCAGGGAAGAGGGTGAATAAAGTGGGGATGGTTAATAGATGCAAAATATAGTTAGGTAATTAGATAGAATGAACAATATTTGATAGTACAACAAAGTGACTATAATCAATAATAAGTTATAGCATTCTGTAAAATAAGCAAAAGAATAGAATTGGGATATTCCCAACACAAAGAAATGACGGGTGTTTGAGGCGATGAATACTCCAGTTACCCTGATTTGATAATTAAACATTGTATACCTGTATCAAAATATCACATGTACCCTATCAATGCATACAACTATTATGCACTCATAATAATCAAGAATTTGAACAAAACTTTCAAAAGAGAGAGAAGACTTAAATAAATAAAGTGAGAAATACAGGTGGAGATAGTATTATAAAACAGTCATCTCAGAAGTAAAAAGGAGAATAAAGGACTATTATGAACAATTACATGCCAAAAAATTGTATAATTTAGAGGAAATGGGTAAATTCCTAGAAAAATATGACCTACCAAGAATCAGGAAGAAATAGGAAGTCTGAACTGACCAATAAAACACAAAGGGATTTAAAAGTAACTAAAAATCTTCCCATAAAGGAAAGGCCAAGACCAGATGGCTTCACAGCTGAATTCTATCAAATTTCTAAGTAAGAATTATTACCACTACATCTTAAACTCTTCCAAAAAATAGAGCTAGAAAGAAATACTTCTTAAACACATTTTATAAGGCCATAATCACCCTCATAACTAAGTCAGAAAAAGATACCACAAGAAAACAATAGAGAATATTGTTATAAAAATGCTTAGTAGAATATTAGCAAACTGAGTTCAAAAAGGCATCCCATAACCAACTGGGATTTTTTCCTGGCATGCAAGTCTGGTTTAACATATGCAAATCAGTCAATAGCATACATCACAGTAACATCATGAAAGATTAGACCACATGATCATCTCAACTGATGCAGAAAAATGCATAAAATAAAGTTCATCATACTTTCTTGATAAAAACTCTTAACAGTTTAGGTAGAGAAGGAAAGTGTCTCAACATAGTAAAGTTAGTTCACAAAAAACACGTGACTAACATCATAGTCAATGGACAACTGAAAGTTTTTTCACTAAGATTCACTGCAAGGCAAGGAAGTCCACTCTGGCCATTTCTGTTCAACACAGCATTGGAAGTACTAGTGAGAGCAATCAGAGAAGGAAAAGAAAAACAGGCATGCAAACCGGGAAGTAAGTAGTAAAATCTCTATTTGTACATGGCACGATACTTCATGTAGAAAACCCCAAAGATCTTACCAAAAAAAAAAAAAAAAGTTAAAACAAGTAGGTTAACTCAGTGAAGTTGCAGAACAAAAAAATCAACATACATACATCAATAACATTTCTATACATAAATAATAGCCTAGCTTTTAAAAAAATCAATAAAACAGTCCCATTTATGATAGGATTGAAAAAATAAAATACTTAGGAATAAATTTAACAGAGGAGATGGAAGATTAGTATACTGAAAACTATAAAACAGTGATGAAAAAGATTGAAGACAGAAATAAATAAAAAGATATCTTATGTGTATGTATCAGAATAATTAATATCGTTGAAATGTCTATACTACCCCAAACAATATACAGTCTTAGTGTAATCACAATTAAAATTCTGGTGGTATTCTTCACAGAAATAGAAGAAAATAATCCTAAAATTTATAAAGAACAACAGGAAACCCTGGATACTCAGGCTGTTTCTCCCTGTGTCCACTACTGCAGTTTCCTCGCCCCACTGGGCGAGCACCGTTCCCAGTGGTCACTCCCTGGAGCCATCAGATCAGCCTGTGAGTCCCTCACCACAGATGCAGCCTGTGGAACACTGGGGTTGGGGTTGGTGATTCTCCAGTTGTGCACAAGACCCCACGGGAGGGAAGCAGGTTCTGTCAGCAGGGGCCTCAACCCCCGCCACCCCCATCAAGCAGCCACTTTCAAGGTCCCAGGCTCCAGCTGCACTCCCCAAGGAGGTGGGGAGGATCTGCTGCCCAAGCTGTGCCCGGGACCCGAGGCACTTGATTGCCAAGTCACTGGAGGGCCACCCTACTGTCCAGTGTGGTGGCTCTCCAGCGGGATGGGGGAGACACGCGCCCACGGACCCCCTTTCCTTAGCACCTCTCCACACCTTCCCATTGGCTCTGTCCACAGGGCCTTCCTCACCACCCAAGTCGGGGACCACGACCTCTTCCCTGCACCTCCTCGCACTGTCTCACGTCCAGGGGCACCAGGTCCAGCCCACTTGCAGAAGCCCCCAGGACACAGTCCCGTGAAGGGCCCACAGCCAGGAGGCTGCCGGCTGCTGGGCTAACGCTGTTGAATAGGAGGCAAGGAGGTATCTCAGCTCAAGACTGCTGGCCTTGGGGCTCTGGCAACACCCTCTTGTCAGGCGCCCTTTCGGATGCCCAAACCCAGGGGGTTCACTAGTCGCCCCACTGTTTCTATTCAGCCTCTGTACCTGGGTTCATGGAGGGTAGTGGCACCTCCAAGTCATTTTGTGTCGGGCTGACCACTGAGCGCACCCACACTGAGGAGGGGAAACCCTTTCTCCCGCACCTTGGGCTATGCACCTCTCCAGGCTTGGTCCACCCCGCAGAATTCTAGTTTTTCTCTCTCAGCTTTGCAGTTTTTCTCGGGAGGGTCCCCAGGCATCTCTGTTGTCTCTACCTGAGCTTGAGCTACGACTGTGCTTTACTCCGCTCAGTCCCAAATTCCACTTCCAGCCAGGACATCCCCAGAAGCAGTGGCTCTCCCATCAGCCATGTTCCTTCCTTCTCCAGGTCAACTCATTTTCAACGAAGACACCAAGAGGATGGGAAAGGGTAATAAATGGTGCTGGGAAAACTGGATTGCCACTCACAAAAATAAGATTTATGCCGCACACAAAAATCATCTCAAAGTGGATTAAAGGGCTAAATGTATGACCTGAAACCATAAAACTCCTAGAATTGCAAAGGAAAGGTGCCTTGACATCGGTTTGGGCAGTGATTCTTGGGATATCCATCAGTCTACAAAAGCAAACAAATGTCCCTCCACCAGACTGAAAAGCTTTGGCACAGGGACAGAAACAGACAGAAAAGGAAAGGCAACCAACAGACTGGAAAAAATATTTGCAAGCCACATATCTGATAAGGGGTTCATATTGAAAATTTATCACAAACTCTTAGGAATCAATAGCAGAAAAACAAATAGTCCGATTTTTAAAAGGAAAAAGGCTTGGTGGGTACAAGGACCACTGGTTCAGTGACACAGGCACTGACAGGCTGGCTTCATCATAGTGGGACGTCTCAAAGTGCAACGCTGTGTACCCTGTGAATGTACATAAATAAAATAGAGAAAACAAAAATAAAAATGGGCAAAGGACATGACAGACATACATTTGTGTCAAGAAAAGATAAAAATGACCAACAAGTACATGGAAAGGTTCTCAACATCACTAATCATCAAACACAAACGAAAACCACTGTGGGCTATCATCTCACACCTAGATCAGACATCTATCATCTTCTGACAGCCACCATCAGAAAGACAAGAGATAGCAAAAGTTGATCAGGGTGTGGAGGAAAGAAAAACCTAGTATACTATTGGTGAGAACATATAGATGGGTACAATCATTATGGAAAACAGTTTGGAGGTTCCTAAAGAATTCAAAATAAAATGATTCATCAGTCTCTCTTCTGGGTATATTCCCAAAGGACATGAGATCACCAGCAGATGTCTGCATCCCCATGTTCACGACAGCATTATTCACAATAGCCAAGACATGGGAACAACCTGAATGTCCATCAGTGGATGAACTAACAAAGGAAACGTGAGATATATCTAGATATGCAGTGTATATGCAGATACATACCGTGGAGTGTTTTCTGAGCTTTACAAAGGGAGGTCCTGCCATTTGCACAACATGAATAGACCCAAAGGACATTATAAAAAGTGAAATACGGGGCGGTGCCTGTGGCTCAAAGGAGTAGGGCGCTGGCCCCATATACTGGAGATGGCGGGTTCAAACCCCAGTCCCGGTCAAAAACTGAAAAGAAAAAAAGAAAGTGAAATACACCAGAAAGAAAAACTTTGCATTATCTCACTTATATATGGAATCTTAAGAAAAACTCAAATTTTCAAAGATAAGAATAAAACTGCGGTTAGGAGGAGGAGGGATGGGGAAGAAAAATGGGGAGATGTATGTCAAAAGATATCAAGTAGCAGATACATAGAATGAACAAGTGCAGAAATTAGTGTACAGTATGAGGACTGTGATTAATAAAATCATATTTGGAAAAAATAAAAGGGTATTGTATCTGGAAAAAATAGTATATGTATTATATTACATATCTTCTATCCATCTATATAAAGGGTTGTTTATCAAAATGTTATTTGTAGTTGTCTATGAATATGGAACCATATGTATTTTCATCTTATTCTTTATCTCTTTTTAAAAATTCCCACAATTAACTTTGTTTGCCTATATAAAAAATATTTGTTTCAAGAGAGATCCATGGAAATGAGAGAAATTCCAAAAAGAGTAGTGCTCTTTGGATTTGAACCAAGGATTCTTAATCCATAAATTGGGGGAGGGATTACCTTCCCTACACTGTCTACAATACTCCCAGGGAAGAAAGCATAAGATATATGTGTAAAGAGTTTTGAAATCCATAAATCTCCCTGTAGCTTTTAAGAAGTGGAAGACCATGAACGTGGTATTTCCCCTCAGTTGCTTGCTGAAAGAAAAATTGCTTCAGTACCATGGACAGCAAAGCCACCCAGTAGTTTTGGAAAACTTGTCTCATCAAAGGCAAATGAGAGGAAAGAAGTTTTAAACCAGCTTTTAAGAAATGTGCCGATCAATGCAAGAACTTATTTCATTAGAGTGACTGCAGAGTTAGCAATCCATTTAGTTACTAAAATACTCCTCCCTGCAGATCCCTGCCCGCCTCTCTGGGGAGATTAGCTGACAGCTGTGCTATTCTCCTGCTGCACACTCCTCTCCACGCACACCGCTCACTGGCTTCACAGTCACAGAGAACAGGACGCACACAAGGAGCGTGTCCTCTCAACAGGAGCACAACCACCCTTCCTGCCTTCCTAAACTTCAACTCTTCTCCAAAACTGAGTGCATTGCTTCACATGTACATGACACACTAAAGGGCTCTAGGGTGCAAGGCAGCCACTGGAATGGTCCAGCCTCACCCACCAAGCCCCCGACCCAAGCACCTTGAAGGGAAAAGACACAAACATGTCACCACTCCAGGTCAGCGAGGGGTCTATAACCAGAAGCAAGAGAGGGCCGGGTCATTTAAGGATGGAGAGAGGGGACAAGCTGCCTCCAGAGATGTTCTCTGACCTTCAAATCCCCCTCTCCTCCATTCCACTTCTACCAAGACCTGAATTTTACCTTTGAAGACATTCATTCATTTGACAGATAATGAAGAGGATGGTGCCAGGCACTACTCTAGGGATGCAGGATACGGGCTGCAACAAGATGCATCTGAATGTACCTCCTCCATTAGAATGTCAACCCTTTGATGGCAAAAACCTTATAAGCCCTTGTGAACAACCATTATGGAAAACAGTTTGGAGCCTTGTGAACAAGGCTTGTAATGTTTTTGCCATCGAAGGGTTGAAATCCTAATGGAGGAGACAGACAAATAAAAAAAGATAATGATAGTTGCTGTCAAGAAATTAGAAGAAGACCATGGGATAAAGAGTGACAGGATGGGGAGCGGGGAGCAACTTCGGATTGGGCGATAAAGGAAAACTTATCTAAAGAGACCTGAAAAATAAGAGAGAAAATATTCCCTCTGGAAAATATCAGAGGGAAAAATTTTCCAGGGAGAGGGAATGGTGAGTTATAGAAGGTCTGAGTTGTGAATGAGCTTGGCATGTTCAGGGAACCACAGAGTTTAGAATCAAGGCAAAGATGAATGAGAGAGCCCCAGGAAGTGAGCAGAGACCAGATCATGTTGGGCTTTGAAAGCCATGGCACAGAACTTGAATTGTGTCCTGTGTGCAGTGGGGAAGCCAATTGGGGGATTTGAGGAAAGGAGGAAACATGATTTTATGTATGTCTCCACACTGAGGGTGTTGAGTAAACATATTTCAGTAACTTTACAGTTGACTTTTCTAGGTTTGCATTTTAAAATGCAAATACCCTCAAGGGAAGTAGCATCTTAACTAGAATCTATTGATCACAACCTCTTTTCTCATTCCCATTCCTATCAGGGTGAAAGCACTGGCTGTCTACGCAGGAGCTCTGAGTGCAGGGATAATACAGCCAAAACACAGCTGGGACTGAGTGAAATCAACAAAGGCACATCTTAAAATCAGATCCTCCAGCAGGGCAAGAAGAGATTGTGAGCTTTGGGACTAAACAGAGCTATATTGAAAATCTGGCTACTAACAGTATGACCTTGGGTAAACTCCATTCCTAGAAAATTGGTTACAAAGGCATATAGAATAAGCATTACTTGGATATTTATGGACATTCATCTCAGTAATCCCTGTGAATTCCTAGATTTGCTACCACACTATAGAAGCATATTAGGATCTAATTCAATATCACAACTGAGTGTTTACAATATGCCCTGAACTATGCCAGGTGCAAGAGTTTCAAAGACAAATCAGACAGCAATAATATCCACATTCTTTTATACACGGTATTTTTCTCAGAAAGTGATGAAATTTTGGAAACAGATTTTGGCAAAGAAATCTTCTGAAGTTAAAAATAACAGGCAGGATGGATGTCCCACCCCACCTCAGTTTTCACAAGTATTTTTAAACGTCTGTGTGACTCTCCACAAGTATAAGTGTATATTTTACTTTTTGCAATATCTTTTTTTCCTGAATCAATTAGCAAGGTGAATTGGAGTCCACGTATAATTCTCAGATCTGGCAAGATGGCAGTAGTTTCTCAGTGTAAACTGTTTACTACTGATGCTAATGCCGGCTCGTTAAATTTAATGTGTGGTGTGCTGTTCAGCTGCTCCCGGGGAGAAGAGGAAGGAGCATTTCTCCCAATAATCTGTCTTATCCATGATTGCAATGTCTGCCTGCCAAATGAATGCATAAATATGAAGAAAAAACAATTTTACAAAACAATCGATTGAGGAACATGGAGAAATTTGCCACAAAAAAATGAACAGGAATGTGGGTGAAGAGACAGAAACTGCAGAGACTGAGAGAACCCTGTTGTGACATAGGGTCTAAAATGAGTACTAAGTCCTGGGAAGGATGGAGACAAAGGGGCTGAAGTTAATTATGAAGAGGAAAGGAACAGAGGAAGGAAGACCTTACCTTCTGACCACTTTCCCACCCACAGATCCCATCTCTCTTCCAACGCAACACCACAGCCACGGACATCCGCATAGCAAGGAGAGGAGTTTGTTGGGAGGAACCATTCAGAGGCAAACCCTACACCGTTCAGATGTCCGAACATCTAAGCCTTTGCTCTTCCAAACAACCAGTTTCCCTTCTCAGATGCACTTTGGTCACCTCTCCCAAACCAGTCTGAACAGATCTGAAATAAACAGACTTGCATCCCTCTAACTCAACTAACTAGGAACAAAAATATGTCTGGTCATAGTTATTTCTTTTAAAAGCTGGAATATTTCTTAGAAGTTTTGAAAGTTTAAGTTTTCCTTTAAAAGTCTAAGGGGGGGAACCAAAATATCAAAGTTTTCTGTACCCTCTTAGTTCACTGTCAAATCTGTTTTAATTTCACACCTCTGTATAATGAAATATAACTCAAATGAGTAAATTAATGACAGCAATCATTGTCAAAACAATTTTTTTTTTGTAATCACCTAAGTCTTTCTTTTTTAATTGTTGGGAGTCATTGAGGATATAACGAGCCAGGTTACACTGCTTGCATTTGCTGGATGAAGTCCCTCTATTAATAGTGTCCTGCCCTCAAGAGGTGTCTCACACACTGTAGCCCCACCCCTCCCTCCTTCCCTCTCTCTGCTCCCCCAATACCTCTTCCACCATGTACTAGCATCAATTGCCCTCATATCAGAATTTAGTATGTTGCATTCTTGCTTGTCCATTCTTGTGATACTTTACTAAAAAGAATGTATTTCAACTCCATCCAAATTAATACAAAGGATATAAAATCACCGTCCTTCTTAGTGGCTGCATAGTATTCCATGGTATACATATAGCATAGCTTCTTAATCCATTCCTGGATTGGTGGGCATTTAGGTTGTTTCCACAACTTGGTGATTGTAAATTGAGCTGCAATAAACAGTTTAGTGCAAATGTCCTTATGATAAAAGGTTTTTTTTTTCTTCTGAGTAGATGCCCAGTAATAGGATTACAGGATCAAATGGGAGGTCTAGCTTGAGTTCTTTGAGGGTTCCCCATACTTCCTTCCAAAAAGGTTGTATTAGTTTGCAGTCCCATCAGCAGTGTAAAAGTGTTCCCTTCTCTCCACAACACCACCAGCATCTGTAACTTTGAGTCTTTGTGATGTGATATCATCAATGGGTTTGGATGATATCTCAGAGTGGTTTCTACTTGAATTTCTATGGACAATGAGCATTTTTTCATATGCTTGTTACCCATTCATCTGTCTTCTTTAGAGAAGGTTCTATTCACCTTACTTGCCTGTTGATATAAGAGAATGTTGGCTTTTTTGTTGTTGCTTAATTTTAGCTCTCTGTACATTCTAGTTATCAAGCTTTTATCTGATTCATAATATGCAAATATCTTTTCCCATTCTGAAGGTTGTCTGTTTGCTTTGGTTTTTGTTTTCTTAGCTGTACAGAAATTTTTCAGTTTAATTATGTCCCATTTGTTTATTTTTGTTGTTGTTGCAATTGCCACTGGAGTCTTCTTCATAAAGTCTTTCCCAAGGCTGATATCTTCAAGTGTTTTCCCCACACTTTCTTTGAGGATTTTTATTGTTTTATGCCTTAGATTTAGATCTTTTATCTATCTTGAATCAATTATAGTGAGTGGAGAAAGGTGCAGGTCCAGTTTCAGTCTTTTCTCCCAGCACCATTTATTGAATAGGGATCCTTTTCCCCAATGAATTTTCTTGTTTGGTTTATCAAGATCAGGGAAATGTAAGACTTTAGTTTCATTTCATGTTTTTCTATGCAATTTCAAATGTCTGTTTCTCTGTTTTGTGCTAATACCATGCTGTTTTAATCACTATGGCCTAAAGTCTGGTAGGCTTTTTTTTTTTCTTACTAAGAATTGCCTTAGCTATATGGGGTATTTTTTGGTTTCATACAAAATGAAGAATTATTTTTCCCAAAATTTGAAAGTATGATATTGGTATTTTAGTGGGGATTGAATTGAATCTGTAGATTGCTTTGGGAAGTATAGACATTTTAACAATGTTGATTCTTCCCAGCCGTGAGCATAGTATGTTCTTCCATTTGTTAACATCTTATGCTATTTCTTTTCTTAGGGTTTCATTATAGAGGTCCTTCATCTCATGTTAGGTATATTCCTAGGGATTTCATTTTCTTTGAAGCTACTGAGAAGTGAATTGTGTATAGTCACTTAAGCCTTATATGGGGAGATGGGATTATTAGGCACTGACCCTAAACAAAATTCCCAAATGACAAAAAGATCTTCAAAAATCTGGTGAGTTGTGGCTCAGCACTTGTGGCTCAAGAAGCTAGGGCACCAGCCACATACACTGGAGCTGGTGGGTTAGAATCCAGCCTGGGCCCACCAAACAACAGTGATAACTACAACCAAAAAATAGCCGGTGTTGTGGTGGGTACCTGTAGTCCCAGCTACTTGGGAGGCTGAGACAAGAGAATCACTTAAGCTCAAGAGAGGTTGCTGTGAGCTGTGATGCCACAGGACTCTACCCAGGATTATAGCTTGAGTCTCTGTCTCAAAAAAAAAAAAATCTGGAGAGTTGATCTTGGTAGTTGTGTATAGTAAGTAAGTATTTCCCAAATAAATGAAAAGGATTGAGATAGAAATAATTGTCTTGTGCCTTTGGGGAAAAGACTCTGAGATGGAGATTCACAGGCCAGAAGTTTATTAAAATGTGACTTAGGAATCAGCATCCGTCTGGGAAAGAAGGAAGTGACAAGGGTAAGGAGAAAAGAACTTTACTGCAGGCACCAAAAAGCCTCAACTGACTCCCTGTGGAGCTCCATTCAGATGGCCCTTTAGTCATTCAGCCCAGAGGGAAGCAGGCTGGACCTCACACTCCCTCTGAGTGGTCACTGACCTCAGGAAGGGGCATGAACTTGGATGAGATGTTTTTCTTTGGCTGAGGGCGATTCCCACAAAGCAACTCACTTAAGAGCCATTGGTTGCCACACTCCCCATAGCGGAGGGAACAGAAGCTTTGAGCCTAAAGTAAATCTGTGTGGCAAGCCACGCCACTTATGTCACTGAAAGCCAGCCATGCACGCAGTTGGTTCAGGCTGGGACTGTGCCCTCACAGAATGCCTGCCAACCTTTGACATTTCCATCCTGCCAGCTGCCATCAGCTTAGATTCTCTACTCTAACAGTATTCTCTGACCCCTGACTCCACCCGATATCCAAAGTGACTCTTTTCCATGCACTTCTGGCAGCACTACCTCACTTACCCTTAGTGGAGGGGGGTAAGGCCTCCTGGTCCACTGTGTACTGGTTCCCTGGTTCTCATCCCTCTCCTTCTCCTCCCTCTGCTTCCCCTCCTTCTGCTTCTCCTCTCTGCTCTAATTGGTAACACTCACAGGGCTTCTGATGTTCTGGGCACTAACTTGCAAAGATAAATAAGACATCGGTCTTGTCCTGCTTAGTGGGGGGGTCTAATGCAGCCAACACAAACCCTTACCCCTCCCCGTCCTCCTTCTCTCCTATGACAAAGACACAAAAATCTGGCTCACCCACTCCTTGAGAAGTTCACACACCAAAATAACTTAACTTTCCAGGCCAGCTGTGGAATTTGCCCACTGCCCTACAGTCCCACTTAAAAGGGGTCTTTAACCCCTGGACATAGATGCTACCTTTGTCCTGCCGAGGTGGGTCATTTTCCTCTTTCAATAAACCTGCCTGAACTTCTCCTCCGTGGCCTCCTCTCTGGGCACCATCATTCACACCTTTCATTAAGGAACTCATAGTCTCTTAGAGGAAATAACGAAGACAAATTTCAAAACAATGCGGTAAGAACAAAGTGTCATGAAGAACATTTTTGAGAAACTAAAGAAAGCTCTGTTCCAAAAGAGATTCTCAATCTGCACTCTGAAAGGTGAGTTAAGATCTGCCAGGCGGGGAAATGGAGGGCAACACGCAGTGTGTGCAGGGGGTTGGGGAGCCAGGAGGTGTGGCGAGGTGTAGGGCTTGGACCTGTCGGGCTGATAAGTTTGGATTTTATTCTGTAAGGAATGGGCAACTAACCTAATGTAGGTTTTCAAGTAAACCCTGACAGAATCAAGTTTGTTTTTTATCAAAATATTTAGTAGAATTATGGGAAAAGAACAGAAATGAAGAGGAACTTCCAGAATGGAGATCAGAGACACAAAACATTTTTGTTATTAAATATTCCAAATGTAGGGAATGTAATGAACATCTGGTTCACACTACACGGAGTCAATAAATCTTAACCTTTTGGGATATTTGCTTCAGATCTTTAAAAAAAAAATGAGAAACAAAAGCTCATAGACACTGTTGAAGTCCCTTGGGTATCTACTTATCTCTATTCCTTAGTACCTCCTTTACCCTCTCCAACCCCAGAGTGGGAGACAGGAGATAGACACAGCCTATTATGGAAGGTTCTGGAAACAATCCAGGCCCGTGGGCTGTTGAAGGCAATGTCAGTTAGAAACACAATGAGAGAACAGATTCAGGGACTTTTGGAGTTATAACTGACAAGGTTTGAGGGGAACAGACTAAGTGAAGGAAAAGAGAAAAAAAAAGTAAGTTTGGGGCAACTCCCAGGCTTTCTGCTTGGATTACAATTCAGTCAGAGGCCATGAAGGAAAGATCAAAATAGGTGTGGCCAAGGAAATTTGGGGAAAACAAGGGGGAGTCTGATCTGAGCAGTTTCGGAGCTCTGTTAAGGAAGGGGCTGTCACACATGGATGGGTTCTGAGCCTTGTCACCCGCACACTCTAACCTTCTCATTTCTGATTTCTGTCCTTATTGTAAACAACACAGAATGTAGCTTCTGAAGGAACTGATTGCCAATACCGGCACTGCAGAGTTACAGGGAAAAAAGCATTTGGCATCCGGGATTTGAACGGACCAAAGATGTGCGGGAATTCCTCCTCCCGATTCTCACTCTCACCAGTGTTGTCTATTATCATTTTGACAAACATTTGCTAATCTGATAGGCAAAGAATGCTCCTCTTACTGTTGTTGAAATCTGCATGTCTTTGATTATACTGGAAGCTGAACCTTTTTCCATATGCTTGTTTACTGCTTTGCATTTATTTTGTGAATCATCTGTTCATATCCTTTGCCCATTTATCTAGTGTGGTTTAAATGTTTCCATAACCACTTTTTAGGAGTCCTTCATATAACAAAGCTATTGTCATGTGGCTGCAAATATTTTCCCTCAATGTGTTTGCCTTTTTATTGAAGTTGTGAGTTTCACTTTTGTTTTACACATGTTTTTTCTCTTTCTTTCCTTCCTTTCTCTCATTTGTCCTTTTGCTTAAAATCTTCCCTACATTCATGGCATGCAGGCCCTTCAGAGTCTGGTGCCTTCAGCCTCTCCTCTGTCAACCTCTCGCACCTCTAGGACTTAACACATTTGCCCTCCCACCTTCATCTACCAGAATAACTTCCAGTTTATTGGGACACAGCTCAAGCCTCATTTCTCAGCCCTCAGGATGGAGGGGCTCAGTGGGTAGGCTCTGGGTGAGAGGCTCTTGTTTACTAGCTGCTTTTGCTGGTTGCCTAAACTATCTTAACCTCCATTTCCTCATCTGTTAAATGCAATAAAAGTGATTTCCCAAAATGTGAAACATAGAGTTACCATACAACCCAGAAATTCCACTCTTAGGCACAAGCTCAAGAGAACTGAAAACATACTGCTAATGCTTTCAGTGTTTGTGCCGGTCCTCCCCAAATCATATACTGAGAATCATATGTTGAAACCCAACCCTAAGGTGGGGCCTTTGGGAGGCAATTAAGTCATTATTGGGACAAGAGCCCTTTCAAGAGATCCCAGGGTGCCGAGCTAGCCCCTTCCATCCTTCCATCACAGGAGGATACAGCAAGAAGGCAAAAAGGTGACACCTTTTTGGGACAAGATGGGGAACAAGACTTGGATCTCCTTCCTAGGTGTATAGAGGGCCACATTTAGAAGTGTTAGTGGGCTCTTTAATAAAAGATGGGAAAAAGTGATGAAGAGAGATTTTTTAAAAAATTTCAGCTAAGGAACTTGGAATTGGACCTGAGAGCTAGGAAATGCACCCTCACCAGGCACTGAACAGACTGGCACCTTGACCTTGGATGTCTAGCCTCCAGAACTTTGAGAAATAAGCTTCTGTTCTTTAAGTCACCCATTGTTACTAAAATTTCAGTACTTGTTCTTGAGGCTACATAAGAAAAAACACGAAGAAGTGGTTTTTGAGAAGAAGGGAAGGAAAATTACTTTGCCAGCAAAGGAGGAAAAACTGGAGACTATTCATCTCAAAATACTAGTTATTTCTGGACATAAGCAGAAACATTGAGCTTTTAAAGGTTCTGGTCTCATAATCCCATCTTGGCCCATGACAGTCTCGTGGCCTATGCCTGGATCCATCCCGTTTTCAGCTAAGAGGCTCTGGTGACCTCCACTGGGATCCACCCCATCTTCAGCTAGGACAGGCTAATGGCTTCCACCTGGACTAATCCCATCTTCAGCTAAGATGGTCACACGATCTCTGCCTGTCTTCTCTTTAGCTAAGAAGACCTTGTGAGCTCCACTTAGACAGTTCCCTTGAGCTGTCTCCTGGGGCACAAAGGAGGAGAGATGTTCCCAGTCCTTCTTGACCACTGGCCTGAGGCAGGAATGCAGGTTTCAGTTCCCAAAAAGCTGAGGAGACAGAAAATTTTTTCGCCATTTATTTTTTTAGGCCATTCCCTCTGCAACATCAGGGTGTGGTATTTTGTTACAGCAGCCAGGCAGACTCATACAATCATGGAGAGGATGTTGGAGGCCTGCTCAGAACTGCCTCAGCCACAAGAAAGAAGCCCCAAGGGATGGATGGGCAACAGTGAGCGGTGAAGGCCCGGGAGCCGTGTCCTTCCTTTCCTCTGCCTCTTGTCTTTCTTTGCCCACACCTACTCTAGCTTTAGAAATATTTCTCTGGTATTGTTTAAATAAACAGGAGAACTGGTTCTGTTGTAACCCAGCCCTCTTTCCCCTGCCCACTCCTGTTCCCCAGCCCTCACCTGTTCCCCCCACCCTCTCCAGCCCATTTCCCTCCTCCTCCCTTCTCCCCCCAGAGTCGACTCCAGGAACAAGGCAAGTCCCTTCTCCCCCCAGGGTGGCCGAGAACATGTTCCCAG
>CAUYQV010144087.1:0-19148 GCA_963574575.1 Galagoides demidoff
GATCTTTTTTTTTTTTTTTTTGAGACAGAGCCTAAAGCTATACCCCGGGGTAGAGTGCTTTGGGTCAAGTGAGTCTCCTGCCTCCGCCACCCAAGTAGCTGGGACCACCGGCACCTGCCAAAATGCCTGGCTATTTTTTGGTTGCAGCCATTATTTTTGTTTGGTGGGTCCAGGCTGGATTAAAAACCCCCAACATATGTGTCTTTTGGCCGCCCCATAGCCCGTTGTGCCACAAGCGCATAGCCAACACCACAAATTTAAAAATTTAAATTCCAGAGTCCAGGCTCAAGCAGCTAAGGCGCTAGCCACGTACACCTAAGGTGGCGGGTTTGAATCCAGCCTGGACCCACCAAACAACAATAATGGCTGCAACCAAAAAATAGCCGGGTGTTGTGGTGGGCGCCTGTGGTCCCAGCTACTTGGGAGGCGGAGGCGGGAGACTCGCTTGAGCCCAGGAGTTGGAGGTTGCTGTGAGCAGTGAAGCCATAGCACTCTACCCAGGGGGACAGCTTGAGGCTCTGTCTCAAAAAAAAAAGAAATTCCAGAGTCCACTTTGTATTCTATTAACTTTAGTAAGACATCTAGACTTAGGACCTTACCCAAATTTTAAGCTCCATTAAGTTTAAGAAAAGATTATTGAAGAATTTTTAATTTCCACAGACAAGAAAACTGCACAAAGGAAATTCCTAGACTGTATTTTCTTTTGTTATTTTTCTCTCATTAAGACCTCACCTGCTGACCTTGGTGTGTGACACATCAGGGGTCATCCTAACAGACAGAAATTCTCGCAGGCGGCTGGAGGCAGAGGAGGGTGCCGGCCCTCCTCGTGCGCAGGGCCTGGTCAACTGCGGATGGGCTTCCTGCTTTCACCTCCACTTCCTTTCTTCCTCATTTCCTTTGGCTGCTGCACTCTGCCAAGCTCTTTCCCATCTGTCAACTTTGCCTCTGCTCTGGGAATATAGCCCTGTTGGCCGTCTGGGGGCTGTCATCCTCCCATTCCAGCTCGTGTGCTGTCCTTTCCGTCAGTCTTTGCTGGTCCTCCTCGAAGGAGACCACCCTGCACCTGCCACTCCCCTCCCCTCCTCCTGTGTGTTTTCTTCATAGTAAAGATCACTGCTTGCAATTACCCCTTTTGTTTGTTCATTCACTTATTTATCATCTGTTTTCCCCCAAGAGGCTGCATGCTCCATGGCTGTTTTGGTCCTTACAGCAATCAGAACTGTACCCGGCATGCACAAGGAACTCAATAAATATTTTGAGTGAGGAATTGGGCTTTAGAGGCTGTGAGAATCACTTCATTCCAACACGTCCAGCCTCCAGCCAGAAAGGGTGGTGTCTGGCAGTGAGTCAGTGAGATGGGAGGTAATAAAACCAAAACATCATCGTCAGGAAGCTTGAAGTCAAGGTCACTGTTTAAGCCTCTAGAAACCTCTGTTTATCTCTTTTGCATTATATCTTCCAACCTATCTCAACTATCTTGACCTCAGGTCAACTATGTCCAGGAACATGAAGATAAAATCACTGTGGCATCAACAGGTAGAGTTTTTTCTAAAACCACATAGAACTCAAATCTCCTGTCAACAATGTGCTGTTACACATTGAATTCTGCTTCTTCATTTTCCTCTGTAAAGACTGGACCCCTTCCCAAGGGGAAGTTTGCTCAGGTGTCCTGCCTCTACCCCAATCCCTTCTGCTGTGAAAGGCAAGCTGATCCCCTGTCACAGGGGATTTAAGTCAGAGGGTGGCCCAATGGCAAATGTTTGTGCTGTGTCCCACAGAGAAAACCAAAGCCAACATCCAGTAACCAGTGATAGGAAGATCTGGAGACCGAAACTGACCTGAATTCTGAAAGATGACTGGAGAAAAGGAAGTGTGGGAACAAGCTGGCGTTCTTCCAAAACTTGTTTATTGTGTGAATTCCTAGAAGATAGTGTGACACCCAGAAACAGGTTGGAGTGGCACACCCAAACAATTATGCTACAGAGATCTGCCAGGGCAGAAAACAAACTCAACAGGCTGGAGGACACAGGATGAGCACAGTCTTGGCAGACCAAGAGCTTTCTGTTTGTGTTGCTGTCCTGCCATTGTTTGTGTTGACCTGCTGAACTCTATGATGAGACCCAAACTTTAATAAATGTCTTCTATTCTGAAACTTGCCCTGTAAGCAACGAGGGCAGCAGCAAGTATTCTTAATTACCCACTATCTGACACACTGCTTCAGGCTAAGTGCAATAGTAAAAAGTCTAGTGTGGTTTCTGTCCCTGAGGAGATCTATCTCCAAGCATGGACAGAGGACCTGCAAGTCCTGAGGGACATAGGTGACTCTCTTTTCTGTGGGATGGCTGTGCTTAAGGTCACACTGCATTTTGAGAGAAGGGAGCATGGAATCTCAATGTTCTAATACATGAGTCTCAGGGAAGAATCTCTGCAGAGGAATCCCCTCCCCTCCCATAATGTCACCAAGTCGAAACTAAATCTCACTCAACAAGATCTCTCAAAGGAAAGTTAAGACACAGGAGCATTCTCTAGGTCTTTTGGGTCCCCTCCAACATTACTGAAAAGGTCCCCCTGTATGATTTCTTGTTTTGCTTACTTGAAATCTATACTAAAATTTTTAAAGAGTTTACTTCTTAGATTTAAAAGAGTAATAACATTGTTAAAATGCAAGGATTGAGAACCATCTAAATTATTCTCTGACAATTATCATTGCTAGCAACAAAGTTTTTGGTTCCATAAAGGTATTTATTTGGACCTTGTGATCTGACAAAGAAGCTTGGATGTCACCAGCCCAGTGACTCATCTAATAGTCTACCTATCAATGCCATCATATTAGAACATTCTGGTGGCCTGAATTAGCTGTCTGTTTATGTCTAAAAGGAGGACATGTCTCTGAGATGCAATGTGAGATGTTCTGAGAGATTAGCTATTGCCCAACTGGATTGCATGTGGGAAAGAGGGTAGAGGCTCCTTGGATACTAGTCTGATGGCAAATGATTTGGTGTGAGTGAAGCCCTGAGAAGAAACTCTCTGGGAGGATCAAACAAAAATCTTAAAACAAAGAAATGAGTTTTAAATATTGACCAGAGATACAACCAATATAATCATTCATTCATTCATTCCTCAAACATTTTCTGAACTCAGTGTTAGGCTCCAAGAAGGCAAAGACCCATGACATGCATAAATACTCATTAGTATTTCTGGGAAATCCCATGGGTTATGCTGCATGGTGTATCTCTTTCTTTGAGTTTATATCACCCTGTCTCCCACTGTAGTTATATAACCACTTTGAACCTCAGTTTCCTTTTTTTGTAATTTGGGAATAAACTGTTTCTACCTCATTGGATCATTCAAAGGATTAAGTGAGATTCTTTGTATGAAATTAATTTTCAGATGACTTAATACAAAGGATGGTAAATACATTGGGAGTATTTTTGGGTTCCATAAACAGATTTACCTCCTTCTTATTGAATTCAAAGACCTTACTTTCCAGACTTATAGGCATGCACTTGAATTTTTTTAAATGTCAGCCAGGCCTGGTGGCTCACACCTGTAATTCTAGCACTTTGAGAGGTTGAAGTAGATGGATTCCCTGAGGCCAGGAGTTTAAAACCAGCCTGAACAAGATAAAGATCCGGTCTCTACCAAAACTAGAAAAATTAGCCAGGTATGGTGGCACATGCCTGTAGTCTTAGCTGCTTGGGAGGTTGAGGCAGGGGAATCTCTTGAGGTCAGAAGTTTAAGATCAGCCTGAGAAACATGAATGAGGCACCATCTCTACAAAATATTGGAAAACTAGCCAAGCACTACTCAGGTGGCTGAGGAAGGAAGATTGCTTGTACCCAAGAGTTGAGGTTACAGTGAGCTCTGATGATATGATGCCACCACTGTACTCTAGCCTGGGAGACAGAGCAAGTCCCTGCCTCAGAATAAAAAAAAAAAAAAAAAAAAGGTTAATTGAAATTATCCCCTGCTTTTTTTCCTAAAATGAGACATGCTTCATTTTATAGATTTCTAAAGATCATAAAGCTTAGGAATTCTCAAGTCAGCTCTTGGATAATACTGAAAAAAGGACTGAGTGTTATTCAGGACTGAGACAATAGAGTTTTTAATATCTGCACAAAAAACAGCCAAGGGAGCCTTGGGATTATTGACAAAAGTCTTTGTAAACAGCTTCCAACCAGTTTTTCCTCCCTGTTACCACAGCGGGGACAGACTTGTGAGAAAGCCACAGCAGAGTTTAGGTTTTGTGACAAGCTCCGAGTGGCCTCCCATGTACTATGAAGGGCTGACTCAATTTCTGGGGCAGCCAGCAGTGGGCATTGAGTCCTTCTGTTTAAGAGCAGCTCAAGGTCAGTTGGGCTTGGCTTATCAGACTTTAAATTCTGCCAGTAAATATCTGCAGTGCTGAGAGCTGGCTGTGGGCCAGCCGACCTGCTTATCTGCAGAGCTAGTCACCTCTTGACCTGTTCCCTTAATTCTCAACTGAGATTTTTTTTTTTTTGCCCTCCTACCCCATTCCCAACCCCCCCCCCCATCCTCTTCCCACCTTAGCTTGCTCTGATGATCCATCCAGCCTCATCGCCCTCTTGACCTATTTAAATATTGAACGCTTTTTGGTGTTTCCTGCTTCCAGGTAGTCCTAAAAACCAAAAATCCTGAGTTCAATGTCTGGAGTTCATCCTTCTAACTTCTACAACAGCAGCAGTTTCCCAGTTTCTGGACTTGCCAGAGACTCACTCCCTTGGCAGGTCTGAATCATAAGATTCATGTGGTGTCCTGGAATCTCTACTTCTAACACACAGCCCAGAACCCCTTATAATCAAACAAGTTGGAGAAACAGCTAGACTCCTTGTTGGATGATAATGGCTGTTAGAGTATTGTTTTACTTCTTCATGCATGTTTGCAGTTTTTCCTAACAGATTCCTGATGCTGATGCTGCTAACCAATCAGCTGATGGATGATGTGACCAGCAGGTAGAGTGACCCCAGTGGGGTGATGAGAAATGCTGTGCATAGATAAAGAAAAGGCCCTGGCTGCTGACGCACCTGGGTCTTCTGAAATGTATTTTGGTGCTCTTAGAGCAATGAGAATGATAATTTCAAGGGTGGCAATTTAGTCACCTTGGAAGTATAAAGGGAAAAATGGATATCAGAGTCCTCATCCTTTGTTTATGTAAAAAGGCTCTCTGGAAAGCATGAAAATAACTAAATTCCAGAAGGGTAGGTACCACAACCGGCCTACTACAGGGCTATAAGCTCTAATGGAAACAAATGGAATAAATAAAACCATTGAATGAACATTGCATTCAGGGATGATAACTGAGGCATGTTCCTTCTTTCTATCTATAAATCTACCCCTAAAATATTTGGGAGACATTAACTGGAAGCACAAGAATTGGGCTGCCATAATTCACTGTCTGTGAGAGAGTCACTGCCCGTGGGATATTCCATTATCTTTGGAGCATTCACCATTTCTGGGATATCAGCTAGCTGTGGGGCATTTGTTATCTTTGAGACATCCACTATCAGTGGGAGATCCACTATTTGGGGTGCATTTATTGTCTGGGGGCTTCTTGAACTTTATTTATAAATGAGTGGGATATCTACAGTCAGGTCAGCATGTAGGGACCAGTTGAGACAATCCAACAGTCCACTCATAGGGCTTTATTACCTCCTAAAGCATTGATTTTCAATCAGTGTGCCATGAGAGGATCTTAGGTATACCACAAAAATCTCTAAAGATTATTAATTAAATCATTTTCAAAAGAAGTTCAAAGCACAGTACGCATATTTTTTTCTTTCTTTTTTTTTTTTTTTACTTTTTTTGGTCAACATAATTAAAATGTAATACAGAAGCTTAACTCTAAGTTCAAATATGCCATGAGATAAAAAAGGTCAAAAGAGGGTGGCACCTGTGGCTCAAAGGAGTAGGGCACGAGCCCCATGTGCTGCAGGTGGTGGATTCAAATCCAACCCCGGCCAAAAACTGCAAAAAAAAAAAAAAAAAAAAAGGTCAAAAGACATTGTCCGAGACCTGAATAGATGGGAAGAATTACTGAATGTCTTCTTGGCTTAATCAATCAGTCCAGTACTTTATCCCATGTGACACCATCAACTTTTCTGTTTCACATTCCATTTCTTTTAGGGAGTGTCAGTGCCTAAGATCTATGAGACACTAACGTACATTGCTTCTTTTCTCTTAATATATTTGGTATACTCAATTCTAAAGAACTGAAAGCAAACTCTAATATGAGCAGTAGGAAATGGCCAGATAGGAGGAACGTGCTCAGTGATGGTGGTCTGATTTCTCAATTCCTTGGCCTTGGTTTCCCCCTTTATGACATGAACAAACCAGTTTCTATCATTGTTAGGTCCACCCTATGTCAGTGTGGAGGCCCCAGCTGGATAGCCCAGTTCAATGCCCTGAGCATATCTGGGAAGGATATGCAAGAATGGACAATGAAGGTCATGGATCTCTTATATGGATACCTATAACTCCTGTCTTTCTCATGACTGGAAAAATAAACAGTCATGGAAAAGAAAGAACATTTTAAAAGAAAACAATAGTGACCTTTGTTTTAAATGGATCATGGTATTTTTCCCTTGACCAATATAAAGTGAGAATTTGTCATTTTTAAGTTCGCAAACACTTTTGTGGATTTTGTCTTCCTCCACCCACTTCCTTATTTGCTCTTGCTGTTTCTCTGGCTTATGCTCTGTTAAAATACCAAAATCAGAAACCAACAAATGATATGGGCTTGCTTTTTATTCTCCTTTTTTCAACTTCTAGTCCTAATAATGGCTCTCCTTAAATCTCTGTGAAATCCCTCACCTCTTTATCACTCCCACTGCTACAGGTGCTCTAGCACCTTGTCCCCATTTCTAGTCTTGGTATGCTTCACCCCCACTTCTTACTAGTTACTCTTTTGAAATACGAACATGACTTTAACAATTTTATGTTTGAAATTTATCTGTACTTTTCCATCACGTTGATGTCAGTTCCTCCGTGCACCACTCTTGCTTCCGTCTGCTAATCTTGGATTTCCCAAACCCTGTTCTTGTTTTACAGGAATTGATCCCTCTTCTGGAATCCGATTTTTCACTTCCACAATTCAGTTTGTTCAGCTCCTACTTAACCTTACTGTTCAAAGTACAGATCATTTGTAAGCCGCAACTTCTGTAGGAATCCTCCCTAGCCCCTATTTCCCTCTCTTCAGTTTTGCATGGGTGTCTTTCCCCTGTGTTCCCATGATTCACCATAAATAGTTTTACCAAAGTATTTATAACACTATGTTGTAGTGGTGCACGTAGGTCAGTGAGTAGGGCACATACACCAAGGCTGGCAGGTTCAAACCTGGCCTGGGTCAGCTAAAACAACATGACAACTACAATTAAAAAAAAATAGCTGGGCATTGGGGTGGGCATCTGTACTCCCAACTACTTGGGAGGCTGTGGCAAGAGAATTGCTTAAGCCCAAGAGTTTGAGGTTCCTGTGAGCTGTGATGCCACAACACTCTACCCAGGACAATAGCTTGAGACCCTGTCTCAAAAACCAAAAATATAACACTATGTTGTAGGTATATACTTGTTTTGCTTCTGACTAGACTGATTGACTTGAATTCAGAGAAGGTGTTTGCCTTTCTTTTTTTTTTTTAGAGACATAGTCTCACTTTATCACCCTTAGTAGAGTACTCTGGCATCACAGCTCACAGCAACTTCCAGCTCTTGGGCTTAGGCGATTCTCTTGCCTCAGCCTCCCAAGTAGCTGAGACTACAGGTGCCCGCCACAACACCTGGCTATTTTTTGTTGCAGTTTGGCCAGGGCCAGGTTTGAACCTGCCACCCTAGCTAGATGGGACTGGAGCCCTACTCACTGAGCCAGAGGTGCTGCCCCCAGTGTTTGCCTTTCATAACACAATTGCTGACGTTTAGTAGAGTAGTATGAATGTTTCTTGATTGAATGTAAAAATAAGAATCAAAAAACATATCTGACACTATATACATTTTTATCTCAAACCAGCAACCAACATCATACTTAGTGTTATTCCTGAAGTCAGAATAATCTCAAGGATGTCTCTCCTTACTGTGATTATTTGTCATTGGACATTCATAAAATATATTCAAAACCTGGAATGGCTGAGCGAAGACCTTGGCAGATTCTTTCCCCAAAAAGCAGCAATAGGCTCGGTGCCTGTAGCTCAGCGGCTAGGGCACCAGCTACATACACTAGAGCTGGTAGGTTCGAATCCAGCCCGGGCCTTCCAAACAACAATGACAGTTACAACCCAAAACTAGCTGGGTGTTGTGGCAGGCGCTGTGTAGTCCCAGCTACTTGGGAGGCTGAGGCAAGAGAATCACTTAAGCCCAAGAGGTTGCTGTGAGCTGTCATGCCGCGACACTCTACCCAGGGCGACAGCTTGAGACTCTGTCTCAAAAAAAAAAAAAAAAAAAAAGCAGCAATAAAACTGCACAAAATTATCATAAAACAACCAAATTAAAGATGCTGGAAATTGCACCAAAGCCCACAACAAATCGAGAAGCATTTATTCAAGAATATCTACTAAATCTCGGTAAGAGCAATGGGAGTCTGTGGCATTTCAGTCTGAGGGTGCTCACATCCCTTAACCCCCAGCTCCGAGGTCCAGATTTTTCACAAAGGCAGGACAGGCTGAGAGGAGTAGCAGTTCTGCTGCTTGATGGATTGATTTTATTTGGAGCAGCGTACAGAAAATTTCATGCCTAGGAATTTGCTAAAAACAATTGCAAACAATCAGGGAATGATAATATCACAAAGCTAATGGCTCGGCGCCTGTGGCTCAATCGGCTAAGGCGCCAGCCACGTACACCTAAGGTGGCGGGTTCGAATCCCCAGCCCGGGCCCACCAAACAACAATGATGGCTGCAACCAAAAAATGGCCAGGCCTTGTGGCAGGCGCCTGTGGTCCCAGCTACTTGGGAGGCAGAGGCAGAAGACTCGCTTGAGCCCAGGAGTTGGAGGTTGCTATGAGCTGTGATGCCATGGCACTCTACCCAGGGGGATAGCTAGAGGCTCCGTCTCAAAAAAAAAAAAAAAGAAAAGAAAAGAAAAGTCTCTACTAGCATCAAAGAGGACAAAATTCTTTTTTTTTTTTTTTTTTGAGACAGAGCCTCAAGCTGTCCTCCTGGGTAGAGTGCTGTGGCATTACAGCTCACAGCAACCTCCAACTCCTGGACTCAAGCGAGTCTCCTGCCTCAGCCTCCCAAGTAGCTGGGACCACAGGCGCCTGCCACAACACCTGGCTATTTTTTGGTTGCAACCATCATTGTTTGGCGGGCCCGGGCTGGATTTGAACCCACCACCTTAGGTGTATGTGGCTGGTGCCTTAGCCACTTGAACCACAGGCGCCAAGCCGAGGACAAAATTCTTAGGAATAAACTCAACAAAAGAAATACAAGGCTTGGGCAGCGCCTGTGGCTCAGTGAGTAGGACACCAGCCCCATATACTGAGGGTGATGGGTTTAAACCTGGCCCTGGCCAAACTGCAACAAGAAAAATATCTGGGTGTTGTGGCAGGTACCTGTAGTCCTGGCTGAAGCAAGAGAATCACCTAAGCCCAGGAGTTGGAGGTTGCTGTGAGCTGTGATGCAACGGCACTCTACTGAGGGCAATAAAGTGAGACTTTGTCTCTTAAAAAAAAAAAAAAAATACAAGGCTTGTATACTGAAAATTATAAAGCATTATTGAGAAGAAGAAAGAAATTAATCGAAGATAAAAATAAATAGAGAGTCATTCTATGTTCATGCATGTGAACATTCAAAATTATCAAGAGGGCAATTCTCCCACAGTGATCTGTAGAATAGTTCTTATCAAAGTCCCATAGGGCTTTTAAAAAACTTTTTGTAGAGGGTGGCACCTGTGACTCAAAGGAGTAGGGTGCCAGCCCCGTATACCAGAGATGGTGGGTTCAAACCTGGCCCCAGCCAAAAACTGCAAAAATTGACACACTTGGCTCTGTCAATTCAAACTCAGCCTGGGCCTACCAAATAACA
Source organism: Galagoides demidoff (assembly GCA_963574575.1). Lineage (NCBI taxonomy): Eukaryota > Metazoa > Chordata > Mammalia > Primates > Galagidae > Galagoides > Galagoides demidoff. Next base: position 10,029 of record CAUYQV010144087.1, read on the forward strand.
ACGATAACTACAACCAAAAAGTAGCTCGGCGTTGTGGCGGGTGCCTGTAGTCCCAGATACTTGAGAGGCTGAGGCAAGAGAATCACTTAAGCCCAAGAGTTTGAGGTTGCTGCGAGCTGTGATGCCACAGCACTCTCTACCAAGGGTGACATAGTGAGACTGTCTCAAAAAAAAAAAAAAAAGAAATTGACAAGCTTATTCTGTGATTTATTTGGAGAGGCAAAGGACACAGTATAGCCAAAACAATTTTGAAAAATTAAGAATAAAGTTGGAGAGCATACCTCCCAATTTCTAAACTTTTTTTTTTTTTTAGAGACAAAACCTCAAGCTATCCCCCTGGGTAGAGTGCTGTGGTATCACAGCTCACAGCAACCTCCAACTCCTGGGCTCAAGCAAGTCTCCTGCCTCAGTCTCCCAAGTAGCTGGGACCACAGGCGCCTGCCACAAGGCCTGGCCATTTTTTGGTTGCAGCCATCATTGTTGTTTGGCGGGCCTGGGCTGGATTCGAACCCGTCACCTTAGGTGTATGTGGCTGGCGCCTTAGCCACTTGAGCCACAGGCGCCGAGCCAAAGTCATAGATTTTTAAAAAGAACTTGATAAAATGTCTAAAACATTTAAATTGCTGATTGTGTGAGCATAGCAAAAAGAAATTTTTTTTTTGAGACAGAATCTCATTCTGTTGCCCCAGGCTAGAGTGCACTGGCACCATAGCTCACAGCAACCTCAAACTCTTGGGCTCAAGAGATCTTCTTGCCTCAGCCTCCTGAGTAGCTGGGACTACAGGCACTTGCCACTACACCTGGCTAATTTTTCTATTTTTAGTAGTGATGGGATCTTGCTCTTGCTTAGGCTGGTCTGGAACTCCTGAGCTCAAGCAATCCACCTATCTTAGACTCCCAGAGTGCTGGGGTTACAGGCATAAGCCACCCCCCCCCCACTTTAAAAACATGAGGAGGAGGGGGGATTGGTATGCTCCCACTTAATGGGCACAATGTAAGGGTGTATGGCACACCTTTTGGGTGTGGGACACAATTGAAAGAGGGACTCTACCTAAAAAATTCAAATATTATGACCTAGTTGTTTGTACTCTCACATTAACTTGAAATAAAAGAGAGAGAAAAAAAGAAAGATAGGCCATACCCCTAGCTCAGTGTGTAGGGTGCCAGCCACATACTGGAGGTTGGCGGGTTTGAACCCAGCCCAGGCCAGCTAAAAAAAACAATGACAACTTCAACAAAAAAAATAACCAGGCATTATGGTGGGTGCCTGTAGTCCAAGCTACTTGAGAGGCTGAGGCAAGAGAATCACTTAAGCCTAAGAGTTAGAGGTTGCTGTGATCTGTGATGCCGTAGCATTCTACCCAAGGTGACAGTTTGAGACTCTATCTCAAAAAAAAAAAAAAAAAAAAAAAAAAAGATAGATAGATGAGGGGATCATGTAATCGTCAGAAATTAAAAAGTGTTTAAAATTGCAGTAAATAGAACAGTGAGATCTGTGGAATAGAATTCAAAGGACAGAACACAACCAAGCACACACAAATGTCTAAACTATAGGGTGTCCCAAAAGGTACCTCTAAAGTTGGAGTCATGTGAGAAGCAACTTTACTGATAATGGAATTCAATATTGCATTCAGTGAAAATAAAATATTTAGTATGTACAGAATGGCCCCAATTTCTTTTTAAAAATATTTTGTTTAAAAGACTAGAGGAAAAAAAAAAAAAACTAACTCAGCTGGGTGCAGTGGCTCATGCCTGTAATCCTAGCACTCTGGGAGGCCAAAGCAGGTGGATTGCCTGAGCTCACAGGTCCAGCCTGAGCCAGAGTGAGACCTCATCTTTAAAAATAGCTGGGTGTTGTGGTGGGCGCAACAAAGGGAGACTCTGTCTCAAAAAAAAAGAAAGAAAAAAAAGAAAGAAAGTTTGTTTTTAAAAAAAAAACAAAACTAACTCATTACTGACTCCAGGTAATGGATTAAAGGTGATATTTATTCTTTTTAATTTAGAAAATTTTCAAAATGAACATATACTACTTAAGCAAAAATTATAAACCTCAAATGTTATTATTTAAAAATTATTACCACCTCAGATGGCATTTGTTGCATTATGCATAGTGAAAAGGGGAAAATGAGCTTGATTTTATGTTCAATCCCCAGTAAAGACAGTAAAGAAAAGAGGGCCCTCTGAGTATTGGCCACCAGGTGGCACTGTAGGCCAAATGGTGCCTGCTTCCTGCCTGAGAGGTGCAGTATTGCAGTACTGAAAGGGTGAGCTGGGGAAGGCATGAGCTGCAGGAGCTGGACAAGGTTTTTCTGGGCTTTTTTTTTTTTTTTTTAAAGCTTTCCTTGAAGAAAGAATGAGATTTTTAAGGGGAGATGGGCAAAATGAAGCAGAAAGAAAAGAAAATGCATCCATAAAACAGATCAGGGGTTTGTTTTTGTAAAAGGAATGTTTCATCCTTTGAAAGTACAGATGGGTAGCTACCTGTATTGGCATTTTATTTTTATTTTTATTTTTATTTATGTATTTATTTATTTATTATTTTGGAGACAGAGTCTTACTAGGTCACCCTCAGTAGAGTACTGTGGCATCACAGCTCACAGCAACCTCAAATTCTTGGGCTTAAGCAATTCTCTTGTCTCAGCCTCCCACGAGCTGGAACTACAGGTGCCTGCCACAATGCCTGGCTATTTTCTTGTTGTTGTTGTTGTTGCAGTTGTCATTGTTGCTTAGCAGGCCCGGGTCATTTCCAACCTGCCAGCCCCAGTGTATGTGGCCAGTGCCCTAACCACTGAGCTACAGGTGCTGAGCCTAATTGGCATTTTAGATTCAGGAAATCTAGGCTGTAGTGGTATTTTACTGTTGGGTTCAGAAAGCTCAGAGGTTTGTGTCCTTCTTATAGAAGGACAATTTTAAGATGGAAGTGTAGTATTAAATATGATTTAATAGTGTCTTTTTTTAACAGGTGTCACAGGAAGTCTGTTCAGAATAAACTTAGGCCTGCGTGGTGTGGTGGCTGGTGGTATAATTGGAGCCTTGCTGGGGTAAGTATTGATGTGACTTAATTCTAGATTGGCACAACTTTCATTTGACTTGACTATTAAAAATCTTATTCTTTTCTTTTCTTTTTTTTTGAGACAGAGCCTCAAGCTGTCCCCCTGGGTAGAGTGCTATGGCATCACAGCTCACAGCAACCTCCAACTCCTGGGCTCAAGCGAGTCCCCTGCCTCAGCCTCCCAAGTAGCTGGGACCACAGGCACCCGCCACAACACCCAGCTGTTTTTTGGTTGCAGTCGTCATTGTTGTTTCGCAGGCCAGGCTGGATTCGAACCCGCCACCTTAGGTGTACATGGCTGGCGCCTTAGCCACTTGAGCCACAGGTGCCAAGCCATCTTATTCTTTTCTAAAGAGCAAATTTAATTCTTAGAGCCTATAAAAGATCTCCACTCTTGTATTGTCACTAGTTTTGACTGTCCAATTCTAATTCTACTTCAATTGTTTATCTTAAAGATTTTACTTATAGTTTATTTTTCTTACAGTTATTTCCATAAATAATTTAACATTAATTTACTATGACTATCTAAGTTTAGGGTCCTCATTCAAAATTCCTTTTCACAGGGTAAAAACTGTTTAAATATCACTAACCTCTGTAAGTTGACTGTCTAAGGAACTGTGACAAATTCGTCAACATACAGAGGAGGTCAACATAAGGAAAAAGGCCTAGGCCTACTGTAGTGATATATTCATGTGGTACATGTCCAGTCTATGAAGATCAGGTTAACTTTTTTTTTTTTTGTCTGAGACAGGCTTACTTTGTTGTCTCAGTAGAGAACTGTGGCATCACAGCTCACAGCAACCTCAAACTCTTGGGCTCAAGTGATTCTCTTGCTTCACTCTCTCAAGTAGCTGGGACTACAGGTACCCGCTACAACACCTGGCTATTTTTAGAGACAGGATCCTGGTCTTGCTCAGGCTGGTCTTGAATTCCTGAGCTCAAAATAAATCACCCATCACTGCCTCCTAGAGTGCTGGGATTATAGACGTGAGCCACCTCACCTAGCCTGAAAATTAGGTCAACTTAAGGAGGTGATCAATGTAGGGAGGTAGTCAACTATGGAGGTTCTACTGTATTTGTAATTTGAACAAAGATATTATAAGGAAGAGGAGAAAGGAATAAGTAACACTTAAGAAGTATATTCTATAAAAATTTTTGGTGAGGTTTTGTTTGTTCAGCTTAATACATATTTAGAGAATTTTCTTCCTCAACTTTTTATTTTGGACAACTTCTAGCCTAACAAAAGTTGAATGAATTAGCACATTGGAACCCTATATACCCTTTACCTAGATTCACCCATTGTTAAAACTTTGGCTATTTAATTTCTTTTTTTTTTTTTTTTTTTGAGACAGAGTCTTATTACGTCACCCTCGGTAGAGTGCCGTGGCATCACAACTCACAGCAACCTCCAACTCTTGGTCTTAAGCAATTCTCTTGCCTTAGCCTCCCAAGTGGCTGGGACTACAGGTGCCTGCCACAATGCCTGGCTATTTTTTTGTTGCAGTTGTTAAGTTGGCGTGGGGGGGTTTGAACCCTCCACTCTCAGTATATGTAGCTGGCACCATAACCACTGTGCTATGGGCGCTGAGCCTGTTTTAATTTATTTTATTTTATTTTATTTTATTTTTGTAGAGACAGAGTCTCACTTTGTCACCCTCAGTAGAGTACTGTGGCATCATAGCTCCCAACAACCTCCAGCTCTTGGGCTTAGGCGATTCTCTTGCCTCAGCCTCCCAAGTAGGTGGGACTACAGGCGCCTGCCTCAATGCCCAGCTATTTTTTTGTTGCAGTTTGGCCAGGGCCAGGTTTGAACCCACCACCCTCGGTATATGGGGCCGGCACCCTACCCACAGGCATTGCCCTCATCTAGGATTTTAATCATCTAGGATTTTAACGATCCATTCATGATCCATGGTATATTCAGTTATTGGAAAGGAGGTTACTAGCTCTGTCCGTTTTTTTTTTTTTTTTTGGCCAGGGCTGGGTTTGAACCTGCCACCTCTGGCATATGGGGCCATTGCCCTACCCTTCTGAGCCATAGGCACTGCCCCCCATCAGTTCTATTTTTATTAGTTGGCATTTGTCTAAATAGAAACATTCTCCTTTCCCCACCCATTCATCCCCTTTTTCACCTCCTTTTCAGGAAAGGGTAACACTATAGACTTAATGGTTTTCTTTTTTTTAATTTCAAGTTTTTCTAAAACGTTCAGCATGTTATCACTGACATTATTTTTGTTGTAGTGTTAATGTAGCAGCTTGCTTTGAAGTGAAAAGTTGTAGAAGTTAGAGCAAAAATAATTTCTTATTGTGGTATAAAACACATAGCATAGCATTTATCATCTTATTTTATTTTATTTATTTTTTTGAGACAGAATCTCACTCTTTTGCCCCAGGCTAGAGTGCTATGGCATCACCTAGTTCACAGTACCCTCACACCCTTGGGTTGAAGTGATCCCTGCTTCACCCTCCCAAGTGACTGGGACTACAGGTTTTTATTTTTCTATTTTTTAATAGAGATAGGTTCTTGCTTTTGCTCAGATGGTCTTGAACTCCTGAGCTCAAGGAATCCTCCCTCCTCAGCCTCCTGGAGTGCTAGCATCTTAACCTTTTAAAAAGGTATAATTTAGCTCTGTGCCTGTTGCAGAGTGGTTTTGGCACTGGCCACATACACCGAGGCTGGCTGGTTCAAATCTTGCCTAGGCCAGCCAAAACGACTATGACAACTGCAACAAAAAGTAGCCAGGCATTGTGGCGGGGACATGGATTGGGAGGCTGAGGCAAGAGAATTGCTTAAACTCAAGAGAGTTTGAGATTGCTGTGAGCTGTGACTTCATGGCACTCTACCGTGGCCGACATAATGAGACTCTGTCTCAAAACTAAATATATAAATAAAAAAAAATAAAAATAACTGGGCAGTGTCTGTGGCTCAAAGGAGTAGGGTACTGGCCCCATATGCCAGAGGTGGTAGGTTCAAACCCAGCCCTAGCCAAACCCTGCAAAAAAAAAAAAAGAATAAATAAATAAATAAAAATAATTAAAATGTGGGCTGTGCCCATGGCTCAGTGGATAGGGTGCTGGCCCCATATACCAAGGGTGATGGGTTCGAACCCAGCCCCAGCCAAACTGCAACAAAATAGCCAGGCAGGCTCATCGCCTGTGGCTCAAGTGGCTAAGGTGCCAGCCACATACACCTAAGGTGACAGGTTCAAATCCAGACCAGGCCCACCAAACAATAATGATGGCTGCAACCAAAAAATGGCTAGGTGTTGTGGCGGGCGCCTGTGGTCCCAGCTACTTGGGAGGCAGAGGCAGGGGATTTGCTTGAGCCCAGGAGTTGGAGGTTGCTGTGAGCTGTGATGCTATAGCACTCTACCCAGGGGGACAGCTTAAGGCTCTGTCTCAAAAAAAAAGAATAGCCAGGCTTTGGGGCCGGTGCCTATAGTCCCAGCTACTTGAGAGGCTGAGGCAAGAGAACTGCCTAAGCCCGGGAGTTGGAAGTTGCTGTGAGCTGTGACAGCACAGCACTCTACTGAGAGCAATAAAGTGAGACTCTGTCTCTAAAAATACATAAATAAATAAATATGTATAATTCATTAATGTTAAGCAAATTCACATCATATGCATATGGAACTTACTCATATTGCAAAATAAAATTTTATAAGCATTAAGAACTAATTTCCTCTCTCATCCCCCTAGCCCTCAGCAACCATTTTCCTACTTTCTGTTTTTATGCTTTTGACGACTTTAGATACTTCATAAGAGAAGAATTATATTTTTTCTTTTTGTGACTGGATTATTTCACTTAGCATAATAATGTCCTGCAGACTTATCCATGTTATAGCATGGGACAGGTTTTCCTTCTTTGTTAATTAAGGCTCTGTAACATTCTATTGTATGTGTGTATCATACATATATTTATACATTCTTTATTCATTCATCTGTTGATGGACACTTGGGTTGCTCCCACTTAGCAAAAATAGTTTTTAAAATAAAGTTATTTAAATTGTAGCCAAAGGGGCTCAGCGCCCCTTATACCTTGGTTACAGTGCCAGCCACATAAACCGGTGGGTTCGAATCCAGCCTGGGCCTGCCAGACAACAATGACAATGTTTGTTTGTTTATGGCTCGGTGCCTATAGCTCAAGTGGCTAAGGCGCCAGCCACATGCACCACAGCTGGCGGGTTCAAATCCAGCCCGGGTCTGCCAAACAACAATGACAACTAAAACCAAAAAATAAAGGGCAGTGCCTATGGCTCAATGAGTAGGGCGCTGGCCCCATATGTTGAGGGTGGCGGGTTCAAACCCGACCCCAGCCAAACTGCAACAATAACAAAAAAATAGCTGGGCGTTGTGGTGGGCACCTGTAGTCCCAGCTACTTGGGAGGCTGAGGCAAGAGAATCACCTAAGCCCAAGAGCTGGAGGTTGCTGGGAGCTGTGATGCCACGGCACTCTGCTGAGGGCAACAAAGTGAGACTGTCTCTAAAAAAATAAAAATTGTAGCCAGAGGAAATTTAAGCTATATCAAAGTCAAAAGCTCCTTCCGTTTGAAAACCCAAGAACCAAATTTCTTTATCACTGTAATAATTATTACCTAAATGATTTTTTGAGTGGGTAACCCTTGGCATTGTGGGTGAGAACTTGTGATAGATTCTTGAATTTTAGGATTCTTTGGTGGTCCTCCCCCCAGATTGGTAGCATTCCTCGCCCAACCAAAAATGCCGCCCACAATTCCTGCCCTCTATGGGGGCTGGAGCCATTCCGAACTAGAAATTTTATTTCTGAGAAATCTTTGATACGGAGTTACTTATTAGAACTTGTCAGGTGGTGCCTGTGGCTCAAAGGGGTAGGGTGCTGGCCCCATATGCCGGAGATGGTGGGGTCAAACCCAGTCCCAGCCAGAAACTAGAAAAAAAAAAAAAAAAAAAGAACTTGTTGTAAATGTATATGTTTTTTCATCTTTGTTTTGGTTTATTTATCATTCCTGATTAGAAAAACATAGAGCCAATTTGTAAATCTGCTTTTTATACCAGTCAATTTTAGGCAGTTAGAGTAATTGTTTTTCTCTGTTATTCATACAAGGAAATTGCCTGACCATATTTTTCTTTATCTGGCAAGAATTCTTTAATTGTCAGGCCTGGCTCAGTGGCTCATGCCTATAATTCCACCACTTAGGAGGCCAAGGTGGCTGTGGTGTTGCTCATGCCTTAGCAGAGAGGCTCACCTGTTGCATAGTCTGATGACTCTGTAAACTTTGTCTCTGTTTTCCCCTCAGCACTCCTATAGGAGGCCTGTTAATGGCACTTCAAAAGTACTGTGGTGAGACTGTCCAGGAGAGAAAAGTAAAAGATCGAAAGGCACTCCATGAGCTGAAAATGGAAGAGTGGTAAGGAGCAGGGGACTAGGGCATCTCTGACTTTCCTAACTGTATTTATTATGTAGTAGTGCTGTAAACTCAAGTACGCTAATGAGGATCTTTCTTTAGATGTATTTTTTAGGTAAAATGTAAATCTCATTTGCTTGCATGTTTTTTTCTTTTCCTGTGTTCTTGACTATATAGAAAATTACCCAAGGGAATGCACATTAAGAATTGAACTTGGCTCGGCGCCTGTGGCTCAATCTGCTAAGGCGCCAGCCACATACACTTAAGGTGGCGGGTTCGAATCTCCATCCTAGGCCCGCCAAACAACAATGATGGCTGCAACCAAAGAACGGCCAGGCATTGTGGTGGGCACCTGTGGTCCCAGCTACTTGGGAGGCGGAGGCAGGAGACTCGCTTGAGCCCAGGAGTTGAAGGTTGCTATGGGCTGTGATGCCATGGCACTCTACTCAGGGGGATAGCTTGAGGCTCCGTCACAAAAAAAAAAAAAAAAAAGATTGTAATACTCAGTATATATAGATAACAAAAGATAAATACAAGTCATGTGCGAGCACTTTTTGTCAATTGTAGAAGTCAAACATGACTTGGGTATTACAATTTTAATAGTTTTTTCCTTCTTAAAATGTGTATACATTTTTGGGCACCTTCTGTATTTATTCGTTTGCTTAGCATGTGTGATATAATTCTGGA
>CAUYQV010144088.1:0-10064 GCA_963574575.1 Galagoides demidoff
GGTCTGGGGTGGTATGAAGCAAGTAGGGTGGAGTGCACTCCTGATTGGCTGACTGGGATGCTTGATTTTGGGGAAAAGCCTGGGTTTTGGGGAAGCTGAAACTTATCATCTAAGATGGCTGCTGAGGCTCAAAATGGAGGGGGAAGTAATAAAATGGCGCTGGTCTGGCTCTCTCAACAGGTTTTGTACATGAACAGACCACTCCAGATGGTGGCACATGGCCCTGCCAGGCCCTATCTAGGAGTGCCCTGTATGCTATTTTGGATAAAAGTAGGTGCCATCAGAAGGAGCTGGGTCAGGGCTAAGGGCTCAGGGGAAGGAGGTCAGTCCAGGAGTAGAAAGGGGCCTCTGACAGGAAGGGCCCAGGAGAGCAGGGAGGAGGCCTTGAGATGGAGGGAGCACCAGGGCAAGAGGTCCAGGCCTGAGTGTGTAGGGTCAGGGACCCAGGAAAGGCTGAGGGGGAGATCAGAGGCCAGGGAGATAGGATCTGGTGCCAGGAAGCCTCTTACCCGAGAATCTCCTGCAGCTTGGGGACCAGGAAGTCATAATTTTCAATCAATCCACTCCAAGGCACAAATTGCTTTCCCTGGTTGTACACAAAGTTGTCCCAACAGTACTCAAATTCTAAAATCAAAGCGTGGAGAAAGCAATCAGGTCCCAGCAGACCCCTCTTCCCCTGTCCTCCCAAGGGTGGGTCAGACCTGGGCAGGCTCCCCTGGGATACTTGCCCTCCTCAGGCATCCAGACCCTGGTATTTCTCATGGTGTCCCTACGACAGCCATACCGCTGACCCTCGCTTCTCACCTATAACAGACATGATGTCCATTTTGGCCCCTTCTTGATACATCCTGCGAAGTCCCCTATGCATTTCTGGGTCACGGTAGTAGTAGAGGCGGGCAACAAAAATGGTCAGGGTCACATTTCTGTGTTCAGCCAGAAAATCAGCCACAAGATCTGCACAGTCAGCACAGGGACTCCAGGATAAGTACCAGGTGACTTGGTAGTGGAGGTCAGGGGGCAGATCCTGAAGCCAAGTGAAGAAGCATACTTCTGCATGGCAAGGAGTCTTGGGTGGGACCTGGGAGAGAAGAATGGAAGGGGGTGTTCTGGGGGGAGGGGCTGGCAGAATGCAGGTGCCCCACGGCACCTGCTTCCTCCAGATTCCCTCCTCCACCCTGCCCTCTTCTGTTCTGCCCTTTAGTTCCCCTGGCCCCATTCCTGACCCCTGCATGGGCTCTATCTGCCCTGCTCCTGGTGTCCACCTAGGAGGCATCCTGAGCACCTCCCTGCTGTCTGCTGGGCAGGACTGTGGAGCAGTACCACCCACGGGGGCCACAGGACATGGGTGGCTGCTGAATACTTGAAATGTGGCTCTGAATTGAGAGGTGGGCATGGGCGAATGACATAGTTCATTTCAAAGAATAAAAAGGACACCAACTGTCTTGTGAGGAATTCATGTCAACCACAGGTTGAAATAATATGCTGGAGACATGGGACAAATAAGATATGAAAATCAGTCTCGGGTGCTGCCTGTGGCACAGTGGGTAGGGAGCCAGCCCCGGGCGAACTGCAACAAAAAAATAGCCAGGCGTTGTGGCGGGTGTCTGTAGTCCCAGCTACTCGGGGGGTTGAGGCAAGAGAATTGTGTAAGCCCAGGAGTTGGAGGTTGCTGTGAGCAGTGTTACACCACACGCATTCTATTGAGGGTGAGAAATCAGGGGACTTGGGAGGGCATGGCCAGCAGGAGGGCTTTCCACAGTGCTCTGTCCCTGAAGCCTGCTGGACACAAAATTCAGTTACAAGACTTTGGGAAACACACTGAGCAATGAATTCTGACCTTTTACTTATGCTCAAAATTCTTTTCTAAGGGGGCCTGTTAAATTAGGCCTGCAAATGATAATAAAATCACATTATACACAGTTTTTTGTGTGTTTTTTTTTTTTTTTTTTTTTTTTTTGAGACATGGTATCACTGTTTCCCTGGGTAGAGTGCTATGGTATCATCATAGCTCAGTAAGTTTCTTGGGCTCAAGTGGTCCTCTGGGCTCAGGCTTCTGGAGGCCGCCCACCATGATACCGGGTTACTTTGCCTATTTTTAGTAGAGATGGGGCCCTGCTCTTGTTCAGGCTGGTCTTGAACTCAAGATCAAGCAATCCACCTGCCTTGGCCTCTCAAAGAGCTAGAATTATAGGAGTAAGCCACCACACCTAGCCTACACAGGTTTTGTATTTTTTTTTTTTTTTTTTTGAGACACAGTCTCACTATTCCGCCCTCCATAGGGTGCCATGGTGTCACAGCTCACAGCAACTTCAAACTTTTAGGCTTAAGCAAGACCAACTTTTGGGCTCTTGCCTCAGCCACCCAAGTAGTTGGGACTACAGAAGCCTGCCACAAGGCTGGGGTAAGTTTTTGTTGTAGTTATCATTGTTGTTTGGCAGGCCTGGGCTGGGTTTGAACTCTTCAATGTATGTTGCTAACGCCTGAGCTGCATAGCTACAGTTATCAAACCATTTTTTTTTTTGAGACAGAGTATTACTTTGTTGCCCTTGATAGAGCACCATGGTGTCACAGCTCATAGCAACCTCCAACTCTTGGGCTCAAGTATTGCTCTTATCTCAGCCTCTCCAGTAGATGGGACTACAGGTGTCCGCCTCAGCCTTGCAGAGTGTACACAGGATTTGTTAATCCAAAATAATGTTGGTTTCTTCCCAACCTGATTCTGGTATAGCATCACATGAAAGCTAAAAGACCTTCAGGTTAACCTAAACATTCCTTTCTGCTGACTCAGGACCTTTTAGACAAGTGATTTTCTTTTTTTTTTTGAGACGGAGCCTCAAGCTATCCCCTGGGTAGAGTGCCATGGCATCACAGCTCATAGCAACCTCCAACTCTTGGGCTCAAGCGAGTCTCCTGCCTTAGCCTCCCAAGTAGCTGGGACCACAGGTGCCCACCACAACGCCCAGCCATTTTTTGGTTGCAGCCATCATTGTTGTTTTGTAGGGCCAGGGCTGGGGATTCGAACCCGCCACCTTAGGTGTACGTGGCTGGCGCCTTAGCCGATTGAGCCACAGGCGCCAAGCCTAGACAAGTGATTTTCAAATGGTGTGCCAGGAGAAGGTCTCAGGTGTGCTGTGAAAAATTTTAAAGATCATTAATTAGATAATTTTCAAAAGAAATTCAAAACAGGCTTGGTGCCTTGAGTTCAGTGGTTAGGATGCTGGCCATATACTCTGGGGATGGCGGGTCTGAATCTGGCCACGGCTTGCTAATCAGTGAGAGCTATGACAAAAAAACAGCTGGGTGTTGTGGTGGGCAGGTGTAGTCCCAACTGCTTGGGAGGCTGAGGCAAGACAATTGCTTAAGCCCAGGAATTAGAGGTTGCTGTGAGCCGTGACATCATGGGATTCTACCGAGGATGACATAATGAGACTCTGTCTCAAAATAAAAAAAATTTCAAAACACAGAAAGTATATTCTTTTTGACCTTTTTTTTTAATCAACATAATTTAAATGTGCCACAGAAGTTTGACGATAGGTTCAGGTGTGCCAGTGAGATAAGAAAGGTTGAAAAATACTTTTTTAGACAAAGGCTACCTCTTTCAGCCAATTGTCAACTAAAGAATTTCAAAAAAAGAAAAGAAAAAGAATCTCTAAATCGGTTGGGCATGGTGGCTCACAACTGTAATTCTAGCACTCTGGGAGGCCAAGGTGGGTGTATTGCCTGAGCTCTTGGGTTCAAGACCAGCCTGAGCCAAAGGGAGACCTCATCTCTAAAAATACAGGCACCCGTAGTCAAAGCTACTTGGGAGGCTGAAGCAAGAGAATTGCTTAAGCCCAAAAGTTTGAGGTTGCTGTGAGCTGTGACACCACGGCAATCTACCAAGGGCAATAAAGTGAGACTCTATCTCTAAAAAAAAAAAAAAAAAAGCAAAAACAAAAAAGAATAACTAAAACCGCGCAAAATCCTGGGCGGCACTTGTGGCTCGCAAGAGTAGGGCGTGAGCCCCATATACCAAAGGTAGCAGGTTCAAACCCAGCCATGGCAAAAAAAAAAGAATCGCTAAATCCCTCTAGGACTTATAAGCCCTGGCTTCAAGATACTGTGCTCTTTCATGCTAAAACAATGTATTCCTTCTGTGTATTGATGTATGACTCACAATTTCTGTCTCCCTGAAATGTAGGAAACCAAACTGTAACCCAACAGTGAGTCCAGTTGATCAAGACTCTTGGGTGTGTCTCCAGGTAATGGTTTTCAAATCAGGATCAGAATAAAACACTAAAAATTATTTCAGAGTGGATCGTTTCTTCCCCAATATTCTAGTAAAGTGAGGGATGGGCTGTCAACAGGCCTTCAGAGAGCAGGCATACCCCAGTGTCATCAGAGTCCAGGGCAGTCCAGTAGGAATGTCCCCGCCAAGGACTTAAGAAATGTGGGAAGAATTTAGAGTGGACTCTCAATCGCACCCCTGGCTGCCATCTCACTTATTGTGCATTGTCAGCTGGGTAAGGGCCTGCAGGAGATGTGGTTATTTTGTGGGTGATACTTGGTTTCGAAAGACTCCTCTGTGGATGGGGACAGCTGACTCGGTTGTTTCCACCTCAAAGCACAGCCAGGTGCTTTTGTCATCAAGCCGCAGCGAGTTCCGAAAGTGGACGCTGAATTCATTTTGACTTATCCTATCCAAGGGGCTTCTGCAGGCACAAAGGTAAAAAAAACTGTCCTTTGGGGTTCCTACAGTCTCAGGGCTACTGGGATCATCTTCCTGCACCCACTAAGCCCCTGCTGTCTTCCCAGGCAGGAAGACTGGGGAAAGAGGAAGGGGAGATGATGGTGGGGGTGACCTCTCCCAGCTCTGGTCCTTCCTATGGGACAACTCCATCCTCCCAGTGTTTTTGTCCAGCCCTCCCCCAAACCTTCAGAAATAAACAAAGGAAAAGTCCCCAACCCAAAATAAGGGCTTTTGACATTTCAGCTCTGTGTTTGAAACATAACCTGTCTCCCAGGTGATGTCAGAAGTCAGTCTCTTCCCCCAGCTATTCTTCCTCCTTAGCAAGGATTTCTTGCCCCTAAACAGAATTACATATTCTCCCTCTCCCCACTTTAAAGGCATGTACAAAAATGTCTCAAGTTCATTGGCACATTGTGTAACCAGTCCGTGGTTTCCCCCCTTCTGTTATCAGTGTCTTAATTCTCTCTCTTTTTTTTTTTTTTTTGAGACGGAGCCTCAAGCTATCCCCCTGAGTAGAGTGCCGTGGCATCATAGCTCATACCAACCTCCAACTCCTGGGCTCAAGCGAGTCTCCTGCCTCCACCTCCCAAGTAGCTGGGACCACAGGCGCCTGCCACAACGCCCGGCCATTTCTTGGTTGCAGCCATCATTGTTGTTTGGCGGGCCCAGGCTGGGGATTCGAACCCGCCACCTTAGGTGTACGTGGCTGGCACCTTAGCCGATTGAGCCATAGGCGCCGAGCCAGCTCCATTCATTCTTGACTTTCCACCTGCCCATGTCACTCTTGAGCACCCCATGGGCACACCCTGGCTACTGTTCTACTCACTGCACGTATCTGGGCACCTGTTACCTACCTAAAGCCTGTGGGGCATCCTCATTTTACAGATGAGGTGACAGAGGCACACAGGGGCAGGGTCACCAAGTCCAGTGGCTGCATCCTGTGACCTGCTGGAGTGTACACCAGCGACCCGGCTGTCCTCTGTACTATAGTTTACAGTATCGGCCTTTCTCCTGGTCCTTGTTTTTTCTCCCATTCCATTTGTGTCCCTTTTGCACAAGGTGAGCATGATCACGGAGGCGCTACAGCAGTTAGCGGCCCTTTTCCTTACTCCCCCAGTTATAGTGCAGAAGTTCTTGGAAAGAGAATGTATCTTCTGGCCTCAGAGAGCTCTCCCTTCTCCACCCACTCCTGAGTTTTGGTGTGGAAACTATGTAAATATTACACAAAATCCAGCAATGTCTTGGAAAAGAATTGTTAGTAGTTCTCCCTGGTGAGAGACTTCAGGAATGGAGGGTGGTGACTGGCCAGAGCTTCCAGTGAGGCTGGGGGGTGGGGGAGCAGGGTCTAGGGGAAGGGGGCACAGATCAGGGCAAAGACCCTAGAGCTTTTGAAGAATAAGCCCAGGCTGGAACTTCATGGAGATCAGGAGGGGCTCCACAGGGGCCACCAGGCCTGCATGGACAGTAGGGGCTCAGGGCAGAGGTGCCTGACCTGTGGGTTCATATGGCAGCCTCTTGGACAGGGTTGTCCCTGCCCTGCCCTGCTCTTTGTCTGGGGCTTGTGACTCCGCCTATAGGGTCCTCTTCTAGGACTTAAATCTGAGGGAGACCACCCAATCTTTAGGGCCACCTGAGTAGAGGCCTCACCCCACCCTGGGAGGTTTAGCTTGCTGAACCTCTAAAGTGCCTTTTCTTTTTCTTTCTTTCTTTTTTTTTTTAGACAGAGCCTCAAGCTGTCCCCCTGGGTAGAATGCCGTGGCATTGCAGCTCATAGCAACCTCCAACTCCTGGGCTCAAGCGAGTCTACTGCCTCAGCCTCCCAAGTAGCTGGGACCACAGGCGCCCGCCACAAACCTATTTTTTGGTTGCAGCCATCATTGTTGTTTGGCGGGCCCAGGCTGGATTCGAACCTGCCACCTTAGGTGTATGTGGCTGCGCCTTAGCCACTTGAGCCACAGGTGCCGAAACTACGTTTTTTTTTTCCTTGAGGCCTTCCAGCTTGACAGAAGGGATGGATAGAGAAGATGCCTCCCTGCCCACCCACTACCAGCTTCCAGGTCCTCATGCTCCCTGGAAAGGAAGGGCACGGGGTGCCCTGGGAGGGACCTTATTGCCCACCAGGGCCTCCCAGGACAAGGAAGAGGGACCTGCACTTCACATTTGCATCCCAGAGCCAGATTCTTGTGATCACATATATCAACCAACATCCCTCAAAAAATACAAAACAAAGACAAAGATACAACTTCTATGGAAGTTGTATCCTAAGCTGGGAGGACCGAAGTCACCAGTCACTGTAGGATCTGGACTTCACACAAGTCCCCAGATGGGCATTCCTGGCTTGTCCTCTACCCCCACCCAGTACCCCCATCCTGACCCCAGATGCTTCATGGCCCTGGAGAATCAGCTCAAGGAGGAGTTTAGAGATGGATGGGAATGGCCTCTCCTCCACCTATCATGATGATCACGGAAGATTCCAGAATGATGAAGGTCTTCCCAGGAGAGATATTAAATCTGCACACTGGGGTACGTCAGTGGGAGAGTCAAGACACCCCAGCCTGAGAGGCAGGAGGGATGGAGGGGAGTGAGGGGCCCGTGCTGCCTGTCCCACTGCACATTCCTGCTGCTCCCGACCAGGGAGTTCCTGGGAGCAGAGACCCCATGTGAGTGTAAGGGTGGGGACCTGCCTCCTTCTTTTCTACAGGAGCAGGAGGTCTGGCCTGGAGGCGTAGGCCGGATGACCCTGACAGCCAAGGAGCATGGCATGTACACAGGTCTGGGCCTTCCCTCTGGGGAAAACAGGAACAGAGAGAGCATTGCCCTGGACAGCCAGCAGAGCACCAGGCCCTAGGGACTGGACCCAGCAGCAGATAAAAGAGGGGCCAGGTGTGTGTCACTTTCTGGTCCTTCACAGTCAGAGGACCAAGATGAGAGGCAGCAAGAGGGAGTGCAGGCCCCAGGTGCTCCCCCCGCCCCGGTGCCACACATGCATCCCACCCCCAACTCCAATTGCTATTCTGTCTTCTGCATCTGGCTGCCCAGAGCTGCACCTGACGGGCTGAACTGTCTGCCCTTGTCCCCATGTCATAGAACAGTGGTGGCAGGTGTCCCAGGTCACCCTGTGCAGACCCTGCCCACAGCCTCTCACAGCTCCCTCCCCTGTAGTTTGCTCCTGTCCCCCCAGACCCAGGTGCTCACTTCTGTTCTCCCCTTTGGGGTCTGAGCTGGTGTTTGCCTAATGCTGCTTCATCACTGCCCTCCTTTCTCCTGCTTTCTGGAAAAGCTCTGAGAATCCCCAAGTTCCTCATGATTCCCAAAGCTACTTTTTCTCTAAAGTCTTCTGTAAATGTAAACTTGGCCACTGAGGGTTTTCCTATGTGCTCGTTCCCCATCCCAGCCCTAGGCTTGTCCTCACCCAGAGCTCCATCTCAGGGAGGTTTTTATTTTATTTGTTATTTTTTTTTATTTTGAGACAGAGTCTCACTTTGTCACCCTGGGTAGAGTGCTGTGGCATCACAGCTCACAGCAACCTCAAACTATTATGCTCAAGTGATTCTCTTGCCTCAACCTCCCAAGTAGCTGGGACTATAGACACCTGCCACAATGCCTGGCTATTTTTCAAGGTGAGGTCTGGCTCTGGCTCAGGCTGGTCTTGAACCCATGAACTGTGGGAATCCACCTACCTTGGCCTCCCAAGTGCTGGGATTACAGGTGTGAGCCACCCTGCCTGGCCTTCTCAGGGAGGTTGACAGGTGGACAGGGATGAGAGGAGAGAGGCCAGGACTAATGGGGGAGCAATGGGAGGGCCAGGGACAATAAACTCTGGATGGAGAGGATTTGAGGCTCTGATCAGGGGCCACCTAGGACACAGACACAGGGACTAGGGACCTTGCACTCCCCAGCCAGGCCCAGTAAGGAGGTCAATCAATAAATCAAGGCTGCCGTGTTGGCGCTCATCCCACATGACTGGGCCATGTACAAGAGGAAAATCTGAGGCACGGAGAGGCTCCTGTGGGGCAGGTACACAAAGCAGAGACTACTGAGGATGCAGTCCCAAGTGACCATCTCCAAACCGGGAAAGGAGAGTCCTTGAGGATACCACCCTGCCGACCCTGTGACCATGACTTCCAGCCTCCAGAACTGGGAAGAAAGGAAAGCCTGGCCTGTGAGCAGCTGGCCTGTGGCATGTCCTTGGAGCCACAGCCTGAAAAGGTCATGTTCCTGGAGGATGCTCATTCTCTGATAGATCAACTTTGCCCAGGAGGATGCTTCTCAATGCTGCCGGGTGTCAGGGCCAGGTGCAGTGCTCACACCAGTAATCCCAGCACTCTGGGAGGCTGATGAGGGTAGATTGCCTGAGCTCAGGAATTTGAGACCAGCCTGAGCGAGACCCCATCTCTAAAAAATAAAAAATAGCCGGGAGTTGTGGCAGGCACCTGTAGTCCAGCTACTTGGGAGGCTGAGGCAAGAGAATTCCTTGAGCTCAAGGGTTTGAAGTTTCTGTGAACTGTGAAGCCACAGCACTCTACTCAGGGTGACAGAGCAAGACTGTCTCAAAAACTCCCCCAAAACAAAAAACAAACAAAAAACCCTGCAAAGCTGCTGAGTGTGACCTTATACATACTCAGACCCATCTGCGTTCAGTTTATTGACTGAGCTCGGTATCTGTGGCTTGATGGAGCCAGGTCAGTGGCTCCAGGCTGAGGAGACTGCAGTCGGTCCAGAGGCAGAAAGGGGCCTCTGACAGGAGGGCCCAGGAGAGCATGTAGGACAGCCAGAGGGCAAGAGGCAGGTGGGCCAGGCTGGAGAGTGTTTGGTCATGGAAGGCTGAGGAGCACAAAAGCCAGGGATTTCGTACCAGGGAGTCTCTTACCTGAGAATGTCCTCCAGCGTGGAAACCATGAACTCATAATTTTCATTCAATGCATTCCAAGGCATGAATTGCTTTCCCTGGTTGTACACAAAGTTGTCCCAACAGTATTCAAATTCTAGTATCAAAGCATGGAGAAAGAAATCAGGGACCAGCAGACCTCTCTCCCCTGCCTCTTTGGACCCTCCCTTCCCAGGTCAGGGTCTCCTGGCAGCCTAGGGGGTCTGGGCTGGCTCAGGCCTCATGAGGCTCCCCTGGAACACTCTACTCTGCTGGCATCTAGACCCAGGACGTCTCCATGGTGTCCCTACCACACCTGCATGCCCGACCCCCATCTCACCTTCATAACCCATGATGCGCAGCTGGACCCCTTCCTGATCCATCCTGAGAAGCCCTTGCTGGAAATCTGATTCCCGGAAGAAGTTGAGATGGGCAGCAAAGATGGTCAGGGTCACCCTTCTGTGCATG